>NJDD01012723.1:0-13155 GCA_002245505.1 Calephelis nemesis | reverse complement strand
GAGACGGTCGAAGTAGGTACTGTATCGCCTATGGGATTTCATGTTCAAAATCAAAGAAATGTTACAGGAGGCTTACGGTGAATCGAATTTATTTAAACTTGTGGTTGTGAGTGAAAAAAGCGTTCAAAAGTGGTCGATATCTTCTGGAAGATTTGCCTCGCTATGGCAGGTCACCAAAGTATGCAACTGAAGTTAACATCGCGATTGTGAAAGAAACAATAACTGAAAAATCCTCATACAGTTTTAAAAGTGAGCTGCTGAACTTTTTGTATCTCACTAGTTGATCAGTATCATTCTAACTTTAAATATTACATCCAATGAAACATGTTGCGCCTCTGCTAGTTCCAAAAGACCTGATTTTTCTCCAAAAACTCAATTGCATTTGAGTTGCACGGGACATACTGAAATTGAAACTATTCCCAAAGTAAGCAAATTAAATGCTTATTAATGGATGTTAATAATGATTCTAATACATAGAAGTACTTAAATAGATACCAGAATTAATTTAATAAGCACTCAGATCCGGAAACGCAGACACCTAAACACAACATACAAATGCGTGCCCTCGTTGAAAATCGAACCCGAGCTTAGCGTTTGATGGGTGGAATTCCCTTAACCAATGAGATGGTAACGAACTGGCTTAGTGGAAGTAAAACGTGGTTAGCAAATTTTATTTTTGAAGTAAAACATCTTTAGAATCATTGTGATTTCAAAACGAGTGCAATGGAAAAACAACAGGTAAGAGACACAAATATACACTCATCTCATTCTTTTGTCGATTATCTTAAATTTCACTTCTAACGTGTGTGAATCGCACACACCTTTTTTTTTGATAAAAATCCTGTTCGTAAAGCTTATATTAAATGGAAGCTTCGTTCTTACATATGTAAAAGGCAGATTAAAAAAAATACCAATCAAAAACACGATTTTAATAAAAACTTAATTAATTTCATATAAATTAAACTTAACAATAAATTACGCAGTTATTCCGCACTGTAGTATCGTTTCGCAACACCATCCCAAAAACTAGCTGTGATCGTCTGTAATCAAAACCAATTATTAAGTAACATAATAAAGTCATTTTTTCAGGAAAATTATTTAAAAAAGTTTTTTATTTCTTTAAAAATATCTACATTAGTTACACTTGTTGAGACCAATCTACTAAGTATTTAATAAATACTAGTGTCAGGTGGTCTCGCTCTTCCTTACCAAAATTTATCACACACTTGGTTTTTTTGTTACATTATCTAATGAATTATTATAATATATTAATAATAATACAAATTTATTGGAATATCATGATTAAATAAATAATTAAAATCAAAATCATTTAATACAATTACAATCAACTAAACTTTTAAGATTAGGTTATGTATATCATACATTTTGTGTGTGTGTGTGTTTGTATGAGTGAGTGTATGTATATTTCCAAGTAATTTGTAATTATTGTTTTACAAGTATGATTATTTAGCGGATATATCCCTTACTTTTTATATAACTTATTATATATATATGGACTGATAATGACGCTGAGCAAATACTGTTTTAGTCTATATAGTAACGGCAACTTTCTGATTTCTTCTTGGGGTATGGGTAAGGGTTTTGTAAAGTAGTTGTTTGTGCAATCTCAGGGCGGTTGATAATATGTACAGTTCTTAACAGATATCAATTTACTTATTATTTTTTTTTATTTATTTATGTTTAGATAGAAATTATATAGATCTTGTGTAGGAAATCGATGAGGTTTGTGATATATAATTTTTAATAAACACCGTTGACATCTTTCAACTTTCAAAAATTTAGTTTTATTTGCACCACCCCGTACAGTAATACAGTAACCAATGACAGACTTAGATAAGGCTTTGTATTTGCGGTTTATCAGTTTTCTATTTAGCACAAGTCTTAGTCTTCCAAATGTTCAATTTAGCTTCCTAACACGATCACACATATAATCAATATGTATATGCCAATTCAAATGTCAGTCCAAAATAACTCCTAAATATTTCGTAGATGTGACTCTGTCAATGGCTGTACACGTACAGTTATGTGTACTGTTACTGTTGCAAATAAGAATTTTTAGGTTATGTATATTTACTGGTTGCGTTCTGTCATTGATAGAGAAACATATGTACCTAATTAATTTTGGAAATATTGTAACAATATTTTTTTTGGAAATACTCTATCAATGGCTGTGCAAGTACTGTTATGTTAACTGTTACTGTTGCAACTATGAAGTTTTAGGTTATATGTATTTACTTGTTGTATTCTGTCATCGAAAGAGAAACATATGTACCTAATTAGTTTTGGAAATATTTAGGGTAAGTAAGTTTTGTCTTAACCAATTTAATACTTTAGATAGACCCATTTCAGCTATTTACTATAAAGTACCATAAAAATATTTAAATGAATTCAAGTAGACAGATTTCCTGATGATGAAAATATAATTAAAAACTTTTCGAATTCTTAATTGATCGAACTGGAAGTTAATAAATGTAAGAAACTACAATTACAACGACAAGATGACAATGCATACTTCTGATGGACCAACATGGGATTATCTAGTGCAGGAGCGGCCAACTCTTATGAATCAATGCTATTCTTCTAAATTAAATATTTAATGATGACATAAACGGGTCACCATCATTGTTTGGTTTATGTGATCGATGGAGGGACATGAATAACACTTTGTGTATGCCATTAGTTAGCTCGCCCTAAAATGGTGTATGGATTAAATAATTCTTTAACCAGACTGGTCTCGATCTCTTTAGAAAAATGTGGAAAAATTGTTTTTCTATCAAACAGATCATTAAAGCGAAGATTTGTCAGCCATTAACACAAAATCTAAAACTTGGTAGGTTTTTAACGACTGGCGCAGATTGGTAACACAAGGTTACATATTCCTGCTTATAAAGACCAGTGCGAAGCTCCCCGTCCCAGCTTCCCACGAGTGGAAAAAGTTCTGTTTTGCTATACATATGAACCTTCCTTTTTAATAACTCTATATATTAAGAAAATTGCATTAAAATCCGTCGCTTATTTTAAAAGTTCCGGGCATACGTAATAATAGACAGCGCAAAGTAACTTTGTTTTGTGCTATGGAGTGACAAATATTTTCGTTGTAGTTTTTGTGATTGTTCTTACCTCAACTAGTTTATCACCATCATATTCTTTCTTGTAGGTGACAACATTGTCACCACCAAGAGACTGTTCTTGGATAATGACATCACCGTCTACTGTTATGGTGGTTTTAACCTGAAATTATACACATTTACATTAAAGCAAACTTGCTTATTAACCGTTTCCAAAAAGGTTCTCAATTCTACTGTACGTTTTTTTTATAATTTTCTGTTCGTATGTTTCACGATTACTAGGCCATTAGGCAAGCGATTCGAGTCGTCCTGATTGGTACCACCGCTTTGCGTATTCCTGCGGCCACAACGTCAGTGCTTATCGTTGACGTGTTCCGGTTCGGAGGATAAGGTAGCCGGTAAACTTACTTTAGCTCGAGGTCTAACATCCGGGCCTCCATTTGGCAACGCACCATTACCACCTTTGGTGTCTCTAGGCGGTGTGAATTTCTTACTAACAGGAAATCCGTCTGCTTGTTTGCCTTTCTATAACATAAAAAAAACTTGTCCAGTAATGAATAAGGTATGTTTTACAGTTAAAACAAAAACAATTAGTAAATTATTAGTACATCTCTACACAGGTGATACGACGACCAAGGGAAAAAGGGATTCATTTTTAAATAAAAGAAGGTATGTTTGATCAATTATAAAGAATGTTGTGCAGCAACATATATCGTTTATCTCTAGGCAACGTGAATTTCTTACCATAAGGAAATCCGTCTGCTTGTTTGCTTTCCAATACCATAAAAAAATTGCATATTTTAAACTTTCAAACTACCATAATGAAGGGGATTGAAGGTACAGAAAGCAAGGTATATGGAGTAAGTTACTGAGTTTTAATTAATTTCCAAATACTTACGAAGTGCCTTTCCAAATTCTTCAATGTTCTCAACTTCTTCCTGTTTGTATACTTTTCCCAAATAACTCATGGTGGAACTGGTAAGTTTACTGACTTACACGAAAAGTCTTATATTTTTTTAAGCTTACCTCTTTTATATGCCCAAGTCCATGATAAAACACTATATCTGTGTTGTCAAAATTTCGAGTACGAGATATAGGTAATGATTAAGAATTTTGTCAGAAAAGTAATGAATCATCGACGCTTATCTTTTTTTCGATTTATTGATTCTCTGAATTTAAAAGTTAAATTTATGAAGTAATATCTAGTTGATTTCGTGATCAAAGACAAAAGCAGAAAAAAAATATCATAACAACTTTACTAACGCTATTAGTATTTATGACTAAGTAAATTATTGACAGAAGATTCTTACCCTCAGAAAAATAGCTCTAACAGACTACTTTACTCCAACTTTACATTCATTCTGTAGGCGCACATGAACATGAACACTTTCATAAAATATATAAACGCAACGCGCAGCCACATGTATTTTCCTAAAAATAGGACCCCGCTGCCTTCTAAGCAAATACTTGTCACTGCCTTAATTGTTTTCAATAAACTTTTGCTATTAACAATGTCATACTGAGTCTACTTCTTAACGTGACTTCTTCTCAACGTAACATCTTATATTGACTTGAGATATAAATTTTATTTATTTATTTATTAACTTTTTATTGTACACAACTAATTTAATAAAATATATTTATAATAAATAATATAAAAAATCAGAGTTCAAAAGGCGAGCTTATCTCTAATAAAAGAAACTTCTTCCAACCAACCCGCAAGAGGAAAGTATTAAATGAAATAAGTAGACCTGGTTTACAGATAAATAAACTACTAAATTTATACTATTAATAAACTACCACACATAACATAAAAAGGTAGCAAAATAAACAAGCAAAATTAAACTAAACATCAACCTAAAGTAAATTTATACTATCGAATTGAGAGTCTAAACTATGGTAAAAAATTAATGATATTTTAGATGTTTCTTCAAAGAATCAAGAGTTTCGCATCTATGAATTTCACAAGGTAAGAAGTTCCACAACCTTACAGCATGAACTGTGAATGAATAAAAATGAGCAGCAGAATATCGCAACAGAGTACGTACATTTAAACGACAAGGAAAATCAGGAGAATGTAAAAATTTAAATAAGTTACGAAGATAATTAGGAACAACTAATTTAAAAGAATTTTGAAAAGCAAGGAAAGAATGTGTAATTGTCTACATTGTCTAATCGGTAGCCCTATAACTAGAAATATGGTATTTTTTTTAATAAAAAAAAAACTGAATAGGCACAGAGATTTTGAAGTTTCTCAAGTTTATTAACGACCTCCTCAGTCGGTTTTTTTTTCATTCAATACTACATCTTTAATTAAACTAAATATTTAAAAAAAAATTACTGCAATTACTTCTTCTAACGAGTACATATACCTTCCTATATTGTATATAGGTATCTTCCTATTCTGGACCTGGGTGTTTATTAAGTTTATTCCAATGTCAATATTATTACTTTTTATATTAAGTTCGGCTAACATTCACATTATAGCTAATGAAAATAAATAATTATTTCAATTTACATATTAATAACTTACAACGGATATTTAATTTAACTTTGTCCAGGGATTTGATATTTGTTTAATATATCGACTACAAAATTAGCTAGGGCTATAGATTTGGCGATTCTTTATATCCTTTTCTAGCTTTTTGTTTCTGAAATATCGCATCACTTAACATTTTTGATGCCTGTGATGACTAATCCAAGTCTGCACTACCACCATGTTTATCCTTGTCCTTATAATTCCTTTAATTAACAGTACTTGCCGTTGTCGTGTAAAATAGAGTACGAGATAAGGTTGCCTAATTTAAGACTAAAATTTAAATGTTAATTTCTACATTTCTGTCTATTAAATCAGATAAGCAACATCCGATTACCATTTTTAGAGGTTAAAGGTTAAAATTAGTGTCCGACCAAACTTTGGGATTCGGTTTGGGCTTCGATCAGATTCGGTGAAAAATTCAAGTTTCGCTGGGAAGTTTCGTTTTCGACAAAAAAAACCGAAACTGAAGTTGTCGAGCGCGTTCGCCTAGCTTCGTTTCACACAGAAACACGGGCGGACTCTGATGGCGACACTGTTCGGAAATCATTGTGCGGCGTTCAGAGTCGGTCGGTTTGCTCCGTAGCAACACAGCTTTCAGCAAACACATACATTTATCGGAGATTATGTTTTGATAGAACTGATTTCATGTAAGTATTTGTTGAATTTATGTTCTTAAATACTTTAAATGTCTAGTTGAATATTGAATCTGTACTTTGTTTTCTTGTTATAAGCAAATCTAGAGGCTTGACAAAGAGATTTTAAATGAAATATGTGAAGTGTTAAATTACGTCAATTAGAATAGCAGTATTTCTTTGAACTACATTAATAAATGATTGTAACAAAGTAAAAATACAGTGTCTTATTTAATATACCTAAACAAGTGTATAAAATTTTTAAAAATGCACCGACATTTGGGTATTTAAAAGTATTTTATATAAAGACCCTTGAGTTTCGGTTTCGGTTGAAACTGAAGCCACGACCGAACTTTTAGTGCTGTACTATTGCATGCTTGTTTCATCAGACCTTATTATATTATTATATTATATATATGTTTATATTGATATATAATTATGTATGGGCAGAAATCTTGTTTTGTTTGCTGTCTACTTTATTCATATTATTTATGTTTATGCATTTAATTTATATAATATGCTATGTAGTTATATATTACTGGTTTTTTTTTTATATGTGTATTAAAATTCAAATTTATTTGTATTATTCTGTTTTGGTTATTCGGTACCTACATACTTGATCTCTGTTAGCCTAAAGGTTGACTGGGAGAGAATGCATTTAGCATTAAATTCGCCTTTTGTACTCACAATTTTTATTTGTGTACAATAAAGTTTTAATAAATAAATAAATAAATAAACTTTCGGTTTCGGTTTCGGTCAGAAAATCAGTTTCGGTCGGACTCTAACTAAATAATTATTATGTCGTTATTAATGATCCAGAATAACGTTTTCTAACTTGGTAGTTTTCTGGACAAACTCACAGCAAATTTGTTTTTATAGACAGGGCAGGTATATTTAACTATAAAACTATATCCCTTCATAATTAGTTACTTATTCAGTGGTCAATGTAAATATTTTGTAACAAACTTCCTCATCATATCAAAGATCGTTTATTATTTGGATTTTGACATTTAAATAACAAAAACTACAAATTAAACGAATTTAGAATCACTAACAAATAAAATATATTTGAGATTAATCACTCCTTGTACTACCAATCTTCAAGTAAATTTCCAGTCAAAATATTTCTTTATTTATAAAACTGTTTTCGTACAAAAATAACGAATTCTCTCAGTTTCTTATTACAAAACTCAGTAGAAATTACATTCCAATCTAGCCGTATATTTTAGAAAATATGTTTCAATATTTAGTAATCAAAAAATAAAATAAATGAAAGTAAACATTTTCTGTTTTATTAAATTCAATTATTGTGAGAATAAACTTGGAATTTTTCTTCTTCTTCTTTTATAAACATGGTTTTCGGTCGTTTTTCACGACTACTTTGCCAATGTCAAGTTAATTAATTCTTATACTAATGACTGATTAGTCACTATGTACAAAGTCATGTCAGGTCAGGGTCTTGAGTAAGGCGGTGGCTTCCTTACTCAAGCTCATCTAGTGATATTTGACGGCAGTGAGGAAATAGACGATACACTAATTTCTTCATGATTATTTTATTTGTGCACTTTCAATGAACAAAATTAATTTATTTTCGCTCTAAATTAACCAATTTCACTTAATATAAACACAAAATTCAATAATAATGATCCCGTCAGATGAAAACCGGCGTTCGTTACGTGAACTTCAGAGAGAAGTAAGGCGGCGCGTAGTCGACTACACTAACGAACGCTGGGACAATTTTCTTAGCGAGATCTCGCCGTCTCACGTGGCCTACTGGCCACTGGCGAGAACTCTAAAAAACGATCCTAAAATAGATTTCCCTCCTTTAGTTAGAACAAATCAATCTCTCGCGTTTGACGATGCTGACAAAGCCGAATGCCTAGCCGACAATGTTCAGTCACAGTGTACCGTTCTACTCTGCCGGTCGACCCGGAACATGTTCGAGTAGTAAATAGCGAAGTAGAGCGCAGAGCAAACGAACCTCCCCAGGGCGATCCGTTACCCCCCACCGATCACGACGAAGTGAAAGATCTAATTAAAGATATTCACAACAGAAAGGCCCCGGGGCCGGACGGTATCTCGAATAGAGTAATAAAATACTTTCCGTCCGCACTCATATACCTACTAGTAAACATCTTCAATGTATTACTAGCAGGCAGTGCTTTGCCTGACGAGTGGAAAGAAGCCACCGTCATAGGAATACATAAACCGGGTAAGCCCCGGAACGTCGCGAGTAGTTACCGCCCGATCAGTCTTATTAATTCACTCGGCAAAATATACGAGCGTCTTATCCTCGCCCGCCTTAAGACGGTCGTAGCCGAGAAACATTTGTTAATGGGTGAGCAATTTGGTTTCCGGCCCATTCATGTACAAATCAGGTGCACCGCCTCACGGAGCACATTCTAGACGGCCTGAATAGACGTTGCCTACTATACACGGGAGCCCTATTCTTCGACGTGGCCAAGGCGTTTGATAAGGTCTGGCACAACGGCCTAATCTATAAGCTCTACGAAATGGGCGTGCCAGACAGACTAGTTCTCATCATACGAGACTACTTATCAAATCGCAAATCCAGATTTCGTGTAGAAGGTACTCTATCTAGCAGTAGGCCCCTAGAGGCTTGGGTGCCGCAGGGCTCGGTGCTCTCACCTTTGCTATACAGGCCATTCGAACGGATGAGACCCTATCGCTATCCGGGTAACATCAAAATGTTCGATAGAATAATTCCCTGGGAAAAATCAACAAAATACCTAGTGGTTATTCTAGACAATCAGATGTCGTTCAAATCGCACATCTCACGTGTTACTAACAATGCTAAGCACGTACTTAGCCGTCTCTATTATTTAATTAATAAAGACAGTAAAATGTCACTTCGTAACAAAGTGACACTTTACAAAACGTGTGTCAGGCCAATCTTAGCTTACGCAAGTGTAGCTTTCGCACATACGTACCCGATCCATCTTAAAAAGCTTCAAGTAATCCAAAATAGTTTCATGCATACTGCCACCGGTTGTCCGTGGTACGTACGCAACGAGGACCTACATCGCGGCTTAGATTTGCCTACAATAGCGCAGCATTTCAAAGAAGTGTCGGAACGCTACTTTGAAATAACGGTTGCCCACCCCGACCCGGTATTAGCACCCGCGTGTGACTATACACCGGTCGCGAACGCGCCCGCCAAACTTAGTAGACCCCGTCACGTGTTATCGGATCCACCGGATCCAATAACCGTGGCAAACGCGAACCTCCCTCCCAATCCCAACCGGAACACAAATTCACAGAACACTACACTACACCGTCGCCGCCGGTCTAGGCGACGAAGACCTCTCTTGCGCCTAACGCCGAGCGACGAGCCGCCACTATTCCTCCACCTAGTCCACCCAGTAAACAGAACGCAGCACCAAGTCGAGGTACGGTCTCCTGGGAGACAGCCCTTGTTGCTGGATTTGTAGGGAACAGTCCAATCCATCTAAATAATGATGTCTCGGGCTGAGCACTCTGCACGCTAATGGATTGTGAGCGTTTTAAATGTAGCATAGTTGCGTTGCGATTGCAAAACGTTTCCTTGAGTTGTATCAAAGTGAATTATTTTATCATCAATTATTGTTATTTATTTTAATTTAATCAAGAAAAAAAGTTTTTTTTATGTTTAATATCTTCAGGTGTAATCGATGATCTTAAATGTTTGTCAGTTGGAATTATGTGTAACCACTGACGGTACGATATCTAAAATGTAGGCATTGTTATTATGTTTATTTGTTAGTAACAAAGTGAGCTATGCGATTTCGTTAACACTTATTGCGTCAACGACGTAATAAAGCTTACAGGCAGTGTTTTTTCGACGAAATGCGTAATAGTACTAAGAGGGGTGCAAACTGTAATTGGTATCTGTATCACAGAGTACTGCATGTGCTATTGTATTTCATTGAAATTTTAGCAGTACTTAATAAAACTTGTAATGTTATCTACATTTTAAACACTACAAAGTTGTGTCAGTTACAGTGTTTATAACTCAAAAAGGTTTGGCTGAAAATTGATGCGAAGGTTACTTAGAACCAGGAGACGAAGAGGTGTCAAGGGACACCTGGTTGGAACGAAGTTCTCTCTTTCTCTCTCTGAACTGAATCATCTGAACGGGTGGAACGAAATTCACCGGGACAGTTAGCAATACTATAAAATTTAATATTTCTGAGCCAATTTTCTACCCATTCGCTTAATCTGAATAAGCTCGCAATGCGTGGGAAGTATAAGACCATTAACGAAAATTTTGGGACATAAGCAAATAAGCAAACTGATTTCCTGATGGTAATTCAAGGAGCCTAGATACACTAATGATAGTAATGGTGCGCTACGAACCTTTCGCGGATGTCTTTTCACTTCTATTTAAAGTGAAAGGGCAAGTAGGTAAGTATGACGAAAAAAACATAGCGATTTCAAAAGTTTTACACTGGTTAAACGTAAATAATCTTTTTTTGGACGAAAAAAAAACATGTATGTTGAATAAAAATATATCAAATTTTAAATGTATGTGAAAATTGAGTCAAATGATATTATTTTTTACTCAAAGTTCCTGTTTGATCAAGGTGCGAATATTGTGGGCTCGAAGTGGAACGCCACTATTTATTATTTTTCTACCCTTTTTTGAGCAAAGCGACAGCGACCGAGGCTGTAAGCTTGAGAGGCCGCTGCCCCCCCGCCAGTCCGCTTAAGGCAACTGTGAGACAAGGAACTATTCCTTCGCTTCCGGATAATCTTTAATAAAGACTTTCTTCGTCCGTGACGAATCCCTGATTAGCCAAGTAAGAGTGCCGTGCATCCTGCTGAAAGCTGAGGGACTGGATCTGAGCCAGGAGAGGGGGAAAATAAGGTTAGTGGTTGCTTTTATTTCGAGTTGATTGTTCGCACAGTGATCTTAGGACTCGTCAGTAATTATAAAATTAACATCAATTTATAGTCCACAATAATCAATTTTTTCATGACTTATTAAGTTACCAGCGCCGGTTGTTTTATACAACAGTACCTGTTTTTTTATTTACTAGTTATTTAGGTAATAAGGACTCGATTTAAATCTTATTGTGGAAGATATTACTTTTTGTATTCAGAACTTATGTTGTATGTTTAATTGTTTATTCTAGTTGTGCTTTAAAAACTTTGGTGTAACTAAAATGTTTTTCCAATGATTGTCAAAACTTTAACTGAAATAAGTAAAACGAATTACAAGAATTAAAACACAATTATTTTACTTGAATGGGATTTACATACCAGTAATCAATTTTTATGTAATATGTGGACTCAGCCATTGTTTAAGATCAGAACAAAAATTTTAAGCAATATTGAGGCTAATTACACTATATATAAGTTTTTTTATACATAGTGGAAAATCCCAGGTGTTTTTACACCTGTTGCAGTTATAATAGTACCACGATTCATTGAAGTATTTAAGGGTTCATACTAAATAAATAGTCATGTTACTCCACGACAGCAAGAAGGGCAAGGCATATCTTAATAAAAATAGGTATCCTATTAAAATTAGAAATGCGAAAGTTTGTCTGCTTTTTCGTTTATTTTTTACTCCTTCACGCAAAAACTGATGAATGGATTTTAATGAAATTTTGTATACATATAGAAGGTAAGTTGGTTTAACACACAGGGTAGTTTTATCTCGCAACAATGTTCCTGTGGAATCACACGTGCAACAGCTAATATAGAAATAACTCAGAGTCACTTTCAAAAAGCCATACTTTCAAAAATAAAATGGTGAAATCGCAACGTGGTTACGAAATCGCAATACAAATATTCTTTACAATTATTTATCATTTGATACCCGCCATTTTAAATTTCATTACTAATACGCACTTATGATACTTTACAGCGACATTCAAAGACGTCTATTATCTTTAAATCAGTCATTAAGTCGACATTTTCATAATAAAATTAAAGTTAACTGACGAATCTGTCAAAAGATCAAAAATAATCGATTTCTAAGAGTGCCTGGGTATTTAAATGGAGCAATGTTTAAATGTTACCATTTTTTGAATACGCTAATAGTTTATTGCATTCGATGAACATTAAACAGACGGAATTTTTTATTATTTTGCGCTTTATGCGCTCCTCTTACACATAAACAATAAGTGTGTCAATTTCAAACTCCTCCGTCCTCGCAATTTTCTGAAAAGGGGTCCAAAGTTTTTGCTTCACGTATTAACGTTATAATGTATGTTCATTTTAAACACCATAATTTTTGTGCAATTTAAATAGGTATTTCATTGCTTTTAATATTAATGCTAAATTAGGAACCACGTGACCTGCTTTTAATGAAAATGTGATTGAGGATAAAGTAATGTGTTAAGCTTATATCGCAAGTTCGTACGTTCAATCAAAATACTTGTTTATGGTTCCAAATTCAAATGTTTGTTTTTTTGTTGCTGTTAGATTCATATAAATTTCGAGTTTGAGTTACTTCTGATATAAAATACAGTGCTGTTTTTAGTTAGGTATATTATATTGTTAGAAACATGAATTCTCATAATGGCAACACCGCTGTCATTATGAGTTGATACCTATAAATATAAGTGATCCATATCGGAGGCGGCCATTACGTGTTGGATCGTAAACAAAGAACACTAGTAGTCTACCGACATCGGGAAGCAAGAAGGGTCTTACAGATTGGGACCTTAGGACTAAGGGTCTAACATTTGTGTAATGTGTGAGACAGTGTCTAATTAAGTGTGCAAAGGTAAGCCTAAAATGTTCAGATGTGATAATGTGAGTTGAATATATGTTTTAGATCATAAATATGTTTCATTTTCTGAGTCTTTAACAGTTCAGAAAGTGGGACATTGCCGGGCTAAAAATCTACCTCGGTTTAAAGATCTTACGTCCACGTAAAGGTTAT
>NJDD01012721.1:0-16957 GCA_002245505.1 Calephelis nemesis | reverse complement strand
TCTTGGGGAATATGGGCGTGAAGATGCTTACTATAATTGTCAAATGACATATTTTGTATTTGCTATCTTTATTGTATTTCTGTTAGTCACTGGAGATAGCTAATATAAAACACCTATTTGACCTATTTGATGTACACTTTACCCAGTGATCATCACTAAAGAGATACAGAATCAGTCCCCTGGGCTCTCTAACGGCCCCTGTCTCATCTCTATCGTCTATTTGTTTGTTCTGTGCTATTTGTGATCTAGTTGACGTGGTTGCAATTTTGTCAGATCCAGTGTCACTTGGAAGATTCCCTATCCCCACAGTCACAGTTTAGGTAATTAGGGAAATAAAAGATGTTTTATATGTATTACTAGCCGACCCGGTGAACTTCATATCGCTTTACATTGACAGCAACTAACAGTTTATATAGATTAAAGCATTTTTCCCCCACTTTCTCTGCAATTTTCGTACCCAACAAAAATAATTTGCAAAATTTAATTATCCGTTCAGTTGTGCTGATCCGATGTCCACGCGAAACGGGGATTAATTTATATACATTATAATAATATATTTACGCAAAGTAACGACTGATTCAATAAAATATGTCACATAATAAACACGTATTCGCTACCAAAAATTTAAAAAAAGCGCTCGTATAACTTAATGTGATTCAGAAAATTCTTTATATTTAAAATACTTCGTAAAAGAGAAAAAAGATACCTATTGTATCTTAAAAAGTATAACTGAAAATGCAAATTAGCAAGATCTAATAACCGAGAGTTCCAAAGATAGAATTTTTACATTATTAAAAGAAGCCCAAGCTGCGAACAGTTTCGGAAATAGTAATTTGTTTTCTTTAAGATAACTTCTCTTGTTCATCCAGATAATTGAAAAAATAGCTTATCTATATCTATCTTAAATACATATCTATCTATATTTCTATAAAAGAAAGTCACGTTAATTAAACTATTTATAACTCAAAAACGGCTGAACCGATTTTGCTGAAAATGAACCGGGAGTTAACCCAGAACCAGAAGACTGACAGGATATTTTTTTACCTCGTTCTAAAAGAAAACTAGGAAACACATTTTATTTTTTCCATAGAAACTGAAGTTCGCCGGAACAGCTAGTACATAATAAAGACAAAAGTAATTGAAACATAACAGTCGAATCCTCCTGATGATGCTTCGTTTACGAAGCGAAACATACGTTTAGTTTTTAGTAGTGTGTGCATTGCTGGTACAAATAAAACAGTTTAGTAGTGTGTGTTGTGTATAGCTGGATATTGGATATAATTAACCACGTGCAAAACAATCAGACAAACAAGTGTGTCAATTACTAACATCATAATTCTTATAAATTCTAGTGTAATCGTTAATGTATACGAGTATGTACTGTCTACACATAAAAAAATAAGTCGGGTTTTCCTTCCTGACACCATAACTCCAGATCGCATGAACTGATTTAAATGGTTTTGCATTAGTTGGAATGATCTCGGGCTCCGTGAGGTTTATAATAATCAAAATTCAGGAAAAGTTTCATCAGAAGCACAAAAACAGGGAAAATCAATTTTCACATGCAGCGCCATCTCTGAATCATAGCATGTACTACAAACCAATATGGTTTTGCGTGGTGGTGGAGCAGATATAGCCAGTACGTGATGTGTGAGTATAATACCATCTGGTGGCAAAACTGAGTTCGCCGGGTTGGCTAGTATATACATATATTTGAAATATGTTGTGCTAAACTATGATCAATTCTGCGGTGTTACTCGGCCACCATAACTGATTTTTACGCTCCGACGTAAAAATAAGGAATGTTATAATTGACGTGTGTGTGTGTGTGAGAGACAGAGAGACAGACAGACAGACAGTGAGTGAGTTAGAAAAACGGGGGGTAGAGAGAATTGTATGATTGTAATTCAAAAATATATTTTTATGATTGTAATTCATATTGCGCAATCGCAAAATAAAAGTCGCATTTTTTCAACAAAGTCGTCTTATCCCAAGCTTCTGAAATAGGTTTAATTCGCATAGTATTTGACAGTTTAAACTAAAAATTGAAAACAAGAACATACCTACAAGCTGTATTCTTATGTCATATTACAGAACACACTACGGCGAAGCCGAACCGAGATCCATATTAATTCCTTTAATTAAACTTCGAGAGTTTGCGTCAATTCAATTTTCCTTTTAAGCAGTATTTTAAAAGTCTTCAAAAAGGTATTGATGAAGAATATTTTATTCAGTTTTTTATCTCTCAGGTTTAATCGTCTTTTATTAGGTAATTGTCTGCCTCTATACAATTATCTAGCAATTACTACTTTGAACATAGGCTAGCCGTCTTTCAGACTAATGCTAAAAAACAGATAGGTACAAGTATAAATTGCCAGAAAATCAAACTTAAACACATACCTATTTGTTCTTTTGCTACAGAATTTTCAGTAAATCTATAAATATGTTAAAACAATAAATAGGTTATGATTGTTTTGACTTAAGAAAGAATGCTGCAAAAAGTTGAAATGTGAAATTTCAAGTGAGATGAAATGCATGAAAGATGCTGGCAGGTTATTTATTAATAAACAATGTTATTCTTGAATAAAAAGTACTTACTACACTTTCAAGCTGCACAAAGTTGCTTCAAGCGAAAAACAAAATACATCCTTTAAACAACAAAATTCTTTATCTTGTAATGCCCACAGGGTACAAGAACATTATAAGTTAAGGCGTGTACACCATGAGAGAGTTTTGACAAGTTGCCACTCTTATGACACTTTGTTTTGTCGCAAAGAATACCTTTTCAAAATATATACTATACCTACGCGAAACAGCGGACCCATTTTAAGAAAAATCCTCTTTAAATTAATTGATTTTAGGATACAGGTTTAAAATTATTGTTTCAATTTTATATAAAAAATTAGATGATTATATAAAAAAATATTGATATTTTTATGGTTATAGAAACGTAAACACAGAGTACCTTCGTAAATAGATTGTAAGTAACACATGTTTCTTTTCGGGATAGCGCGAGAAAAACTAGTTATCGTCACCATATTACAAAATTTTAAGTAAGTAGTATGTGGGGGGATTCTAGAATTAAATTTTAAATTAGTTAAATTCACGCGATTAAGCTTTTTGAAACAAATTTTAAAATTAAAATTAAAATACTTAATCAGTTTTGTTATGAGCTCAAAATAGCCGTCGCAACAAATAAACAAAAATACAGATACTTGCCCTTATAATTTGTTTAAATAATGTATTCTATTTGGAAGAATTCATATTTTTAGAAATTACAAATTATTTATATACTTCCATAGGTAGTGTTATAAATAAAAAAAATATATCAACCCAAAACTAGAGAAATGCATAACGTCATATAGCAAATTGCCTCATGCCTTCCCTGTCGGGAGTCAAGCTTGGGCGTTGGGTACACCCGGTGGCGTGAGGTGAGAAAGCTTCCTCAACCAACAAGGCCGAAAGCCAAGAAAAAAAAGGTATCTCCTTAGATTATTGTCATTTTCCTCTTGCGACTGTAAAAAGTTTTATGGTCTCGATAGTAACAAACTAAGGCATTGTTTATGGATAAATAAGCGGATAATAAGAACTCTTTAACCAACAAACTGACAGCTGCTAACATAGGACTACTAACTTTGATGTAGGTACCTACATAATATTATATATCTACTGTACATATTAATACAGCTTCAATTTAATTATAACATATTTTCGTGAAACTACACAAAGTTTTGTAACAGAAAACAACGAAACACGCTACAGAGAACAAAAAGCTTTATTACGAAATACCCACGGGGCAAGTACCTACTCCTAGCATGAAGTTTTCGCACTTTCGAGTAGCGGTGTCGAAATTGCGGTACATCACTGCACATTAACGAAAACTAAATACACATTGCTCTCGGACTTTTACAAATTTCATAATTCTTTAATTCTTAGTGAATAAATTTTATTTTTAACCGTCTTTGATAAAAGGAGGAACTTATATGTTCAACTCTGTTAGTTTTTTTAATATGTTAGTCGATTTCTCCGTCATTTCTAAACAAACTTTAAAAAATGTTTATGGTTTTAAAAAGCCTCGCTTCTGAAATGGTCCCATTGCCACTAAGTCTGGATTTGATCACGGATTCCTAGGAAAATCAAGGAAAATATTCATTTTTTACGTGTAGAATAGAATAGAATATAAGGGAATGGAATAGAATGGAATGAAGAAAAAAAATTGTAAATCTGTTTTAAAACACAAGATGTTATTTCCAGTAATAAATTTAAAAATAGAGCCTTATTCTAACAACGTGTGTTACATGTATTTTGTTGCATTTACAGCTCTACGCAGCTACCTCTCATCATTCGTACTCGCTTGTATCGTGATTTCACGTGAGGGCTAAACTGATATTCAGAAAGTTGTCCTGTGCAGTTGGATGTGCATGTATGCTTGAGTGCGTGCATGCTCCTGTGTATGTGGTGTGTGTGTGATTGTGTGTGGGTGTGCACCTACATTGTGGGCGTGTCTTTACGTGTAAAGAAAAATAATTGATTGATGTCAATTCCTTGTAGGTTTACTGGGCTTAACTTATTTGTTCTAAGAACATGATGGAAATTGGAAGATGCCAGGATTCTTTCCACGCCACGCGCGCCATCACCCGCGTCGAACACGCTTTGATTATTTTTCGACATAATATGAGCCCTACTGTCACAGCAATATTCTCGAATTGCATTAACCAAACCCATCCGCCCACGCCACGCGCCCGCCTAGCACCCGCCAAGCGTTTGCCACGCGCGCACCCCGCGCACACCCCGCCCACGCACAGCACACGCCTTGCGTCCGCGCTTCAGCTAATGTTGTATTGACTGTCACTAGTAGTAAAAGCGGGTGAGAGTCGGGCGCGATGCATTACGCGTGCTGAGCGCGGGTCTAGGGCGGGCTCAACGCGTGTGCGTGCTCGGCGCGGGTCATCTGAAACCGCCCTAACGCGTAAATTATAAAACTTGCTTTAACCTGTTACCGTAAAACGTAATTTATTCCTTTGAAAATGCCTGTGTCCATTCTCAGTGCATTATCGAGAGGTAGATTTCGAATTATAATTCGAAATATCGAAAACATTATGGTAGTGATTCCAAACATTATAACTTAAGACGCATGCACCATGGAAAGAATTTTAGAGAAAGGCCACATTTTGTAACTCTCATAGGAGTTATAACCTCAAAAAATGAATAAAGAAAGTATCGGAAAAGTGACTGAAGAAAAGAAGCGATAAAAGGTTATCCGATTCCCGTCAGTATTATAAATGAAAAAGTTTGAGAAGCTGACTGTCTGGTATAATATAATCACTTCATAATTCACTCTCTTCTGTCATTCATAGCACTTCATCTATCATCCATTATAGTTATTAGTTTGGGCTAGATTCTCGAAAATACTAACAACTTATGTTATTACTTGAAACTTAAGTTACGAGTAGTTACCAAGTATTTTCCCAGATCCAGCAACCCCTGTGCAGAATAAACATCTGCTGTCATATCAGGCAGTTCGTCAGAAGCAAGCATACGTCAAATGAATCATAACTAACAAGGTCACTGGTTGTAAAGTATTATGTAGCAACTAGGGATCCACCGTTTTAACTATTTTTTCCACCACATTAGGTTAGTATTTAGGAATTTCGTACTTCTGAGGGTAGGTACAAGCTGATAGAAAAAAAAAGTATCGTCACTGCCATATCTCCGCAGAGATAGGCAGAGGTAAAATCAGGGCACCCATGACTAAAAGAAGACACTAACTTCCATAATGTGATACGAGGCAAGCCCATCGCCAACCAGGCACACATCCAATCCTAGCAGCGTTATTTTTATTAGAAAATTTAAAACACATATTTTCTATTATTTGTGGTCCAAACAAGGGTTCGAATCCAGGACCTCAAGACGTCAAGTCTGACGCCGAACCGCTAGACCACAGAGGCGATCAAGCTGATAGACTTTTGATAAAACTTATATCCGGGCCGCAAGACAACAACGTAGTTTTAGGATCTGTGTTGACCATACACCATATGCCACGGTTTTCTCTTACCAGTAGGAGAGCCTTGAGCTTATACTCCGTGTAATAATAATAAAAATATATTCGTAGATACCTTTTGACTAAAGACATGTTAATCTCATAATAAATATGCAAATTATACTTTCTGTTTGTTTTAATTAAATGTAATCCATCGCAGTAAACATGTTTGGTGTCTTATAGAAATGTTTAAACACACATAATATAAATAACAAACAATTTAAATAAATTGCTACATATCGTTTACAAACGTAAGACAATTCGAGTGTTCTAGAATACACTTTGCCTATTTATATAACATAGCTTTAGACAGGAGATAAAAAATTCAAGTACGTATTTGTCAATCGTCACGTATTGGATAAAAACTAGTGGTCGCCCGTTGGTCGAAATTCGACCATAATAAATTTTAATATCTTGTTGATAAGAACGCCATCTTCATTTATCAAGACCAAGTACTTTGTTTCCAAACTTTTTAGTGCGCCATCTCTGACCTTTTATCGTTATTATCAATATATTTGTTTGTGTGTGTCAAATGCATGGTAGCGTGGGTAATGTTTCATTTATTGATTTAATGTACTTTATAAGCATTATTATTGAAAAATATTAGCGTTCTGCACTTCTCTTACACATAAACTATAAGTGTGACAAATTTTATACTCTTGAGTCAGTGCAATTTTCGTTAAAAGGGGTCCAAAGTTTTGGCATCACGTATTAATATATAGTACCTGGATGACCGAGCTTTGCTCGGTATTTTTTTTTTGTTTTTTTATAAATTGTGTTTTTTGGAAATTATATTTAAGTACGAAAATTTAAAAAGTCTAACCTCAAAGCAAACAATCATTGACTTCGTTACTTAACAACGGACTTCGTTACTTAACAACAACAATAAAACACGAATATGACATTTTCTAAAAATGATTCCTAGCTAGATCGATTTATCGCCCCCGAAACCACCTACATACAAAATTTCATGAAAATTGTTGAAGCCAATTCCGAGATTCCAGTTATATATATATATACAAGAATTGCTCATTTAAAGGTATAAGATATTTGACAACTGTCCAAAGTTAAATAGTTTTATGATAGTGGGGACTACTATGACTTTAAGTGACAACAGTGGTGATTTTCGTGTTCACAAACTAAACTTATAGATTAAAATAACAAAAGAGATGGAACATTTTAGAAATATCAAATTCGTCTGGACATTTAAAAATTGTGATGTTTTTAAACAACGCTTTTGGAGTGAGAAATGAAACGTCTGGTAAAATATAGCGTTCAGTCTAATCTGACGGCACTAAAAGTCCCTTTCTACTAATTTCGTTGAAAGAAGATAGCAATAATTTAAAATTAGTTTGTGAGTGCGCAACAAAATTACCACCAATATCGATATTACATATTTTATCTTATTATCACCTCTGTAGTCTAATAATCCGGTGATAAGGTGGGGCTACCACCCAAGTAACACCATCACCAAATTTGCGCACGAATTCGAGTCTGGACGAGTATCTCAAAGATTTCTTATTTTTGTAATATAGACTGCGTTGCGTTGCAGACATGTGCTTATCTTAACAAACTAAGAAATAGACACCAATAATTGTTAAGGTGTGCAACTTACCTAAGATCGTTTTTGAAGAGTAATTTTACTGCACCAAACTCCTCTCTCAACAGGAATACAAGAGTGGCGAGCTAATAGTTAACTAGTTGGAAAACGGTACTAAATAATACGCTACTAACACGCTGTATCTCCGTGCACCACTTTTGACGATATGGTGCCCCCTGTTGAGAGGGGCTGCGAAATGGAGATCGTGAGATCCAGCGCCTCCAGGGCAGTGGAAGTATGCGTGAGCGTCCCCTGGTACCTGGCGAAAGAGAGAAGGACACTTTATGATTTTAGTCGGTAGGAGTCCACTCATCTGTCACTTCCCCTGAATGTGAGATATTTAAAAGAAAGATCCTGAGATCAAGACGGGGAAAACTTAGTTAAAAGGCTTTGTGAAATCATTTTAGCTTCCAAAATACTCATTACAGTGTACATCTGCTTCTTAATTTAATTAGTATTTTAATTAATATTAATAAAGAGAGGGTTTTCATTAAATTTATCAGTACATGAACGTAATTCATGGTATGATACGCACGAGTATATTACATCTATGCTCATATAATAAAGAGGAAAGATTTGATTTTTTATTTGTTTAAAATGAATAAGCTCCGAAACTTCTGGACCGATTTCAAAAATTCTTTCACCTTTAAAATGCTACATTATCCCTGGGTGACATAGGCTTTGTTTCATCAAAATCAGTGCAGTAGAAGCCAAGCTACGCAAGCTGCGTGAAACTGCTAGTATTCTATAAGATTTAAAAGATGCCATGTGGGTCAAGAGTCTACTTGTTCTTAAAGAATACTTGAATAGCGTCTTGAAATATGTAACCGGAACATAATTTAAAAGATAAGTATCGAGAAGCTCCGTGTGAAGAGTGACTGGGCCATTATACATCTCAGTAGGCAATAAACCATGCGGCTTTATGATGGGTGACATTGTGGCCATAACATATTTGTTTCTAGGCAATTTTCTAGGCAAGGCTGATGGATTTCCTGATGGTAAGAAAGTCACGCCGCCTAGACACACTGAACCGGGAATGGAACCCTGAGCCTTATAAATATAAATCCAACACTTGGACTTCTAGTCTACAAAGGTGACGAAATCACATTTTTTCCATTACTGTAATTAGGCTCAGTAAAACTGAAAAAAAAACCAACTCTATCTCATTTATATTTCACGGTTTGGTAATTTTTTTTAAAGATTTCAAGTAGTTCCGAAATGTTCCCACATAAAATTTTATCAACATTCCTCACATAGTCCTATCCTATTAATATTATAAATGCGAAAGTTTGTATGTATGGATGTATGGATGTTTGTTACTATTTCACGCAAAAACTACAAAGCCGATTACGATGAAATTTGGTATGTAGGTAGCTGAAGACCCAGAATAACATATATGCTACTTTTTATCCCGGAGTTCCCGCGGGATTGGGACTTACGCGGGTGAAACCGCGGGGCGCAGCTAGTAATCCATAAATTTTTCACTTATTATTCGTGCAATATAAATGAAAATATCATGTAGTATTAAGTATTAATTATCGAAAAAGACATTAAAATCGTTTTGCTATTGGACGAGTAATAGCGTAACAAACAAAACAAAAATAAACGTATATTCGGATTGAGAACCTCTTGCTTTTTATGAGTCAGTTAAAAACGTATATTCGTCTTCTAAGTCACCAAAACTTACAGGTTCCCGAGCTGTGCTTCTAAACAATTATGGGTTCATATTTATAATATCATATAGCTGAAACGGCAAACGTGGTTTTGCCATTCAAATTTTTATAGAGAATGTTTTGCTACAAAGTAATAAATTAATTGATGTGGGATTAAATATACAGAACAACCATTTCTCAAACTTACCGAGTGTGCATATAAAATTTTATTAAAATCAGTTTAGCCGTATCGGAGGAGTACGGTTAACAAACAGTGTCACAAAGTTGTATATGTATGTACTTACTAGGTGGTAGAGTTTAGCAGCGACTCGCCCGGATTGGTACCACCGCCTTACCTATTCCTGCCGCCATAACGTCATGATGTGTTTCGGTTCGGAGGGTAAGGTAGCCGATAAACTTACTTTTGCTCGAGGCCAAACATCCTGGCCCCAGATTGGCAACGCACCATTACCACCTTTGGTGTCTCTAGCCGGCGTGAATTTCTTACCATCAGGAAATCCGTCTGCTGGTTTGCCTTCCAATATCATAAAAAAAACTAGATATTGCCCGAGACTGTGCCCGCGTAAGAAGTTATTTAGAACCCTCTATATACCTTCTCGCTATATTCGTTCATAAAAATTACATCATAACGTAACCATACAAAATGACAAACAAACACACTTTCGCGTTTATAATATGGATGGGACGATTGGCTTTCTACCGAACGCAAGAAATAAGCAACTATGTAAAAGGTTTGGGGTGATTATTAGAGCGAAACGGTACATTACAGGGCATTTTTCATATAACCAAGCTTTGGGGAAACAATCATCGCCCTACTGGTCGGGTAGAAAATAATATATACTTATAAACTAGAGGTTTTTTCAAAGAATTTTAAAAAGCAGATTTTTGTTCCACTAGTTTTTCTGTACTATATTCTATAGCAAAATACAATTTAGCAAATCAGTAGGGGTTATTTCGTAGTATTTTTTGTAGATATGCCTATTGATAGGTATGAGAAGGGATTTACTCATACTCGTAGCAAAATTAAGATAGTAAGTATAATAATAAACTCTTTATTGTACAACTAGATCATGGAATTGTATTGATAAAAATATATTTTATACAAAAAGCGGTTTTATCGCTAACAAGCGGTCTCTTCCGAACAACGTTTAGAAGATAAGTACACCAAAATAAGGAGAAGGTATAATATATTCGGTTTATAAATCATAAAACTTTCAAATAATAAATTTAGGAAGTAATCTAACAATTTAAAGTAAAAGTTTTTAATTTGTAAGTAAAAGTTAAAACAAAAAAAATATTTATGCACATTAAATACTCCTTTATCACCTTCTTAAATCCGTGGTTGCTTTCTGCCTATCTTATTTCAACAGGCAATGAGTTCAATAGCTTAACAGCCCGTACTGTGAACGAATATTTATAGAATTCAGTTTTATGCTCTGAATCTTTAACAAAAACATTTTCGAATGACGTTGACCACCATTATCTTCATTAAGAAAAATGAACCTATCTTTAAGATTGACGGGGGTATTGAAATTAAAGAGAACACTAATTAAAAGAATAAGTGTATGCGCATTCCCGCGAAGGCGAATCGGTAACCAGCTGAGTTTTGCTGGAAAATCAGAAACGTGGTCATGTTTGCAAAGTCCAGATATGAACCGTATGGCCACATTTTTGAAGACGCTCTTGTTTATTTAATTGGTCTTCAGTCAAATAAGAAAAAAGCAAGGATTGTGCGAGTGCAATTCTAGTGGATATGAAGAGAAATTTTCTAAGACGATTTAATGAATTAGCTGATGCAAAGATTTTGCTACTAAGTTCCTTGATATGCACAGACCACGATAATATATTATAAAAACCACATTTCCTTTGTTGCCCGACCTGGGAATCAAACCCGGGACCTCATGAAGTCAAAAACAACACATGAACCGCTAAACCACAGAGACGACATATATTATGAAATTACATAGCTGTAAATTTTTTGTGTACTTAGATAACATAACATTAAAATTGAAGTCGTTGTTTAGAAGTTTAACTGCGCATAAATTATTCTACTACGAAACGGCACAAACGCATATCTTGCCACGCAGCCAGGATTATATTATTAACTATATCCTCGTCAACCCTAAGTGCTCTCATAAATAAAAAATAAGCATCCATTGTTTTCCCGAAAATTATGAAATTAAGCTAATGTATGTTTAAATGTCTGAAAGTTTCCCAACTAACCCAATTCCGTCGAGCGGCTCCATGTAAAACGACGCACGCTAGTTAATTGTATCATAAACTTTGAGCGACGTTGTTCCGAGTACTTAGGCTGCTTCAATTATTTGTAACTTTATTAACATTGATGCCACTTGATTGATAAACACGAGTTTCTAACTTCACACTTTAACTTCTACATGACCGTTGAAGTTTAGAAGTAAAAACTTCTTTAGTGGCGTTGCGCACTTTTTTGGAATGGGTAAAAACTTCTAAACTCGCGTCAGGACACGTGACCTCATCGAAAATAAGTAAGACGAATGGAGAGTAATAAACCGGCGCGATGTAGGAGAGGAAATATCTCCTTCTCTGTACGGCGCAGCGAGGCGAAAATGTATGCCTGCGCCTGCTGTTTCGTTTAGACGGCGCAGCGCAAATTTAACTCTAACATTCGATTGAATGATTATTGGACAGGATTGAGCTCAAATGATTGTTTGAGCTCAATCCTGTTGAGGATAACGTCCATAACTTCTAGTGCTGTGGGTGATCATTGTATTAGTCGCAATATGATTGTTCCGATTTGGTATATAATAACCCCGATTCTGACTAATGTTCTTAATCATTCTTTGACAACTACTTCATTTCCTAATAGTTCGAAAGATACTCTCATTATTCCACTATTAAAAAAAATCAAGTCCTTTTTCTTTCTCTGATTACCGACCTATTTCTATTCTTCCTTTTTTATAAAAAGTATTAGAAAAATTGTTTTTAAACAGTTTAGCAAATTTTTATTTAAAATAAACTACTCAGTCCCTTTCAATCAAGCTTTCGTCCTGGTCATAGTGATTTCCAAATGTATACCTACTTAAGCAGCACTTGAAGATCCTAAGCCAGCTTTTATATAGGCTATATATAAATTAAATGCAGATCTACAGAAAATTTAAGATTGGCCCATTCGCTTCGGTTTAAGCCTCAATCCAATAAAATCACAAGTAATTATTATTGGAAGTCCAAATTTAATATCAAGGATTCACTGGATCTCTCTTCCCAAAGTAGCTTTAAATAGAGTACATATTCCTTTTTTTATCAGAAGTTAAAAGTACGGGTATTTTTACCGATAATATATTATCCACTTAATTAATTTATTATCCTCGTTGGTCGAGTGGCTAACGTACACGCTTAACTACATCAACCAAACGCGAGGCTCGGGTTCGATTCCCGACGGGGGCAGGCATTTGTGTGATAAATATTTAGATGTCTGCATTTCCGGGTCTGGGTGTTTATTAAATATATTCTGGTATCTATTTAAGTATTTCTATGTATTAGTATCGTTGACTAACACCCATAACACAAGCATATAATTTACTTACTTTGGGGTTAGATTCAATTCGTGTGATCTGTCCAGGGATATTTATTTATTTATTCCGATTTTCTAATTAAAAAAAAGTTTTGTCAGAGATTGGATGTGTGCCCGGTTGGCCACCTATCACATTGTGGAACTTAGTGTCTTCGGCTAATCGTGGGTGCCCTGGTTGTGCCTCTGCCTACCTCTTCGGGGATATGGGCCTGAAGATATCAGATTATTTTCCTCGAAATCCGTGGGATTCCATCACAAAACTTGGTGGTAAGAGTACAGGTAAACTTCGGCAGTATGCTCTTTCAAATCAAAAAACTTTTCACAAATGTTGGAGAAAATGTAGCTCCTCTTTTTCTCAAAATGGTTAAAAAATTGTAAAAAAATAGGTATGTAGGATACGGATACATCTTAAAGAAATCTGCTGGGCGCCATGACAACAATTACTACACATCTCGTGTCATTTTCGCTCGCCTACTGAAGCTATTTAGCTATCCCGCGGGAAGCCTTTTAGTTTTAAAAATAAAAAGTACCCATCTCCTTTTCAACGTCCTATTTCCATATTTAAAAATGATATCTCACATTCGCTTCACTGCGTATGAAAAAACAAACAAAATAAAAAGAGTGTAAAAAACTAAATAAGACGCTTTTATATCTGAATCAAAAGTAAAACATTTATATGATAAATACCTACACCCGGAAATTGACAAATTGCTTTCGCATAATATAATTATTGCTGGTTGACTAGTGGAGAATACTCCAAAGATTTTTTAATAAGTTAAAAAGTCTTAGTGCATTTAAATAACATATTTTTTTGAGGAAATATAGCCTCAAATCTTAAATATTTTTTTTAATCAAAAAGAAAGTATACGTGGTCAAGTCCTACGCCCACAAGAGGCAATTAAATTATTCGCAAATAAATTAATATTTAAAGCGCTAACATAAATAACATTGAAGATTACACAATAACTATAAACAACCAAATAAATTATTTTTGTACGAAATTTAAAGGAAACAATTTTGACTTCGATGGTTTTTAGCTTGAAACGAGCTGCGTGCACATGCGATGGAAGCTCTAAAAAGTAACATTTTGGGTTTGGCGGCAGACCCTGGAGATTCTGATCATTAATATCTATCTTTTTTTTAATTATAGTGTGGTTCTGGGCCCTATCAGTGACGCCTATCAGTGTGAAATTCCAATTCAACCCAACCTTTTTAAGTGGGTGAAAATCACGTTAAAAGATTCTGTTATATAAAAAAATGAAAAAAACGTTTTTTCACACCCATATCCCCGAAGAAGTGTCAGAGGCACATCCAAGGCACCCATGTCTAGCCAAAGACACTAAATCACACAATGTGATAGGTGGCAATTGCCTTTCGCCAACCGACCACATATCCAATCCCGAGTAACATTTTTTGTTAGAAAATAGGAAAACCCAAACTTTTTTTTTGTTACCCGACCTGGCATTCGAACCCGGGACCTTATGCAGCCATGTCCAACACTAGAACCCCTAAGCCACAGAGACTAAACTAACGAAATTGTCTTTAATACTTTCCTATTTAAATTAATATGAAAAATCACTTTTGCCGTAGTGTTATGTAACGTTTGAAAATAGAAAGTAATAGTGTTGCCCGCATTTAACAGTAAATTACACAACACAATCTGTGGGCTCTTATCATTTTGCACAACATCAAATGAATACTGTGTTAACCTACTATAGGCCTGTATACGTTGTGACGCTTGTCGACTGCAGGTTAGCGAAGCCTTTTAGACTAAGATCCGACTTCGATACTGGGTTGATTAACTAAATTCAAGTAAGAAGTCGATTTAGGAAACTACACAACAACTAAAAGAAGGAGAAATAAAAGATATAACTCATTAATGGCATATGTTATATATCCAGGCTACCATAACATTCTTACACAACACTTACATTGTAAGAGAAACGCACCCTTAACTAGTTGATCTGTATTTTCTTACTATTAGCTGATTCATTGGATTTTTTGTTTTCCAATGCTATAATTAACTACAATTACAATTTCGTAAGAAACTTAGTATGATACTAACCAGTTTTGGTATGGTGAATAGGCGAGTAAAAAATAAATAGAAATCAGAAAAACTTACCTTGTAATAATAAAATGAGTATTTTTAAACATGTTAGATGCTTTTAAAAACTTAAATCTTTATTACATCGTATTCTGCTACAATCTTGCAATTTGAATTTGCAAGATTCCCGGTAAGCAATGAGCTAAAATTTTGCATAATAATAAATCAGATGATACAAAACCAGTATGATATGAAACTGGTGTGATATTAAAAGACAGTGGACATATAGACAACTAAAATTTCAAACATTATCCTATTGCGTTTGAGCTTTTTTAATACGTCTTGAATTGTATTTTTTAAGTTTACAACTGGGAACAGCCCTTACAAATAATGATCGCACAGAAACATTTTTGGGGATAAAAACTGTCCTATAAATTAATCCAGATTATCCTCTATGTGTGTGCCAAATTTCATGAAAATCGGTTCAGCAGTCAAGTAACAAACAAACATACAAACTTTCATAATTATAATGTTAATAGGATTACTTGTTTTGCTAATGCTAAAATTAAAATTTAATCTCTTCTTTAAATGAATTCACAAATGTTAATAAATGAAATAAAACATGAAATACAAATAATACTATTTCGAGACTAACTCCTATTTGTAACTTCAGATTTTTCATTCTACAGAGACTATTTTTAGGAAAACCACAAATAACACTTTGGATAAATAACATAAAAGATCAGCATAGCAATCTGTCGATCGGCTCTTGGACAATCTATTATACCATCGTTAATTTAATGATGAATCAGCTTAGCAAAGGCCCACAAAATTTACATTATTAAGCCAGGTAACACAATAGCAGATGTATATTTGTATCGCTTACGAAATTTAACGCGGTTTAGCTGGATGGTTTTCCACAGATTAGCAGCATTTACTCGTTCGTCCGGATATACACGTCCAAACGTCTGGAGCGTTTCAGTCTGATATCTTAATATCAAGTGGTTCGATTGGGAGGACGATAGAACTGGTAGAATAAAATATGCCTGTATGTGTTTTCAAAATAATTTTGATTCCTCAAAACTATTAAGAGGAAGTGAAAACATGATCTTTTTAAATTTTTTAACTGGATTCATCTACGTGTCCGTCCTAATCACTTTAAAGGCTAAACTGATTTAAATGAGACTTTTACTGGACCAATGTAATGTAAAATTTCAACTTCATGTAAAAAGCCGCTGCGGGTTTCTCTTTTCGTACCTTATTCGTTTTTAGGAACCAACTCAAAATACTTACTTATATGTATGTTAGTGATCCCAGTC
Source organism: Calephelis nemesis (assembly GCA_002245505.1). Lineage (NCBI taxonomy): Eukaryota > Metazoa > Arthropoda > Insecta > Lepidoptera > Riodinidae > Calephelis > Calephelis nemesis. The sequence goes on along the minus strand of NJDD01012721.1, from coordinate 728 downwards.
ATTAAATTTCATAGAGTTTGTTTTCTTCCCAAAAGCAGGAAATTAAGAAAAGTCCCTGATCACATGTAGGTTATTATTTTCTGTAACGAAATAGACAACGAAAAGTAACAAAATTCAATACAGTTTTCAGTATTAAATATTATTATATATCCTTATATAATATATATTATATTCCTAATGTACAAAAACATTCTAAGATTTCCGCCGGGTCGCTTTTGTTGTATCATTTTTACATACTCTCGTCAATTTTTCAATCAGCTTTCCCCGATACGTACTTAAATTTCGACTACCTTGAGTCCCTTTTGTTATTAGAATTTTATGTAAGGTTTGATTTGGGACCCTTACATAAGGATCTTGCGATGAAATCTTTTGTTGACGAATTTCAAAAGGGTGCGGGAAAGCAGTGAATTTTCATATCTTTCCAACTGAATGAAAAGATTAGGCAAGATTTTTGAGACATGATATATTTATGAAATCGGGATTAAATGAAATGTAATATTTGAAAACTCTGTCTTTTTCAAATAACTAGTGGTCGCCCGGTGGTCGAAGTTCGACCTGAATAAATTTTAATATCTTATTGATAAGAAAGTCATCATTTCTCAAGACCAACCACTTTGTTTCCAAACTTTATGAATAGTTAATGCGCCATCTGTGATCTTTTATCGTTATCATTAACTGGATGTCCGCGTATGGTGGCTCCGGGAGTGGCGAGACTGGTACCCGGTGAC
>NJDD01012691.1:29653-93877 GCA_002245505.1 Calephelis nemesis | reverse complement strand
TGCAGCATTTATTGCACTGAATGGTGGGGAAGTTATAGGGTTCAACAGGAAGGGCGGTGTAGAATGAGAAAATTCTTGAGGGAAGAGATTGTCCACTAAATGTCAAAATAACCACCTTTGTAGGGATCCAGTTTAATACACCATCAATTATTGATTTTCTATTAAATCGTCTAGCTTTTAAAATGTTCCCGCAAGGGGAAGGAAGATGCACTGATGCCACAAATTCTTCCATCGATAGATCTGTAGGAACATCTCTGACAACACCCATACGAGTTAAATGAAATGAAGGTATGGATACAGAGTAACCAGCATCAGCTAGAGCGGATTCAGTCAAAAAATTATTGGCGCCTTCAGGAGAAGTAAGCTCTACCGACATCCTATTTCTTCCAATTTTTTTGACACCATCGGGTGAAATATTTTTAATTCTGTTTGAATACAAGAACTAACCGAACTTTACCGGATTGATAGCTGTGCCAGATGAGGGATCAGCTTCGGTTTTAAAAACATGTACTATAAAGGGTCCCTTATCCTCTTTTGAGTATTTTAATTTATCTTCCATACAGGGATGCGTATAAATTGTCTGTATTGAGGCACTTGGAGAAGACTTTTTTTTATATGTTGATCGATCTAGAGAATCGCCACGACGCTTAGAAGCAGACTCTGATATAATTGAGTCAGCGGTGTCCATGGATTCAATGGAATTCTGTTGTTCTTGTGTAGGACATTGTGGAGAAGGATCCGGGGGTTTAGGTGGGATGTTAGCCATAGTTATGATACATAAAACACTTACCGTAACCAGAAAACAACACAACACAGATTTAGGGAACTCAATAAGACAAAAAACAATGAAAAGCGCTAAAAATCGAAATTAGAATCAAAACACGTGTGTGACAATCCGTCAACCCGCAATCGACCATCAGCATTCTTCGTCATACTTACCCAATTGCCTTTTCACGTTAAATATAAGTGAAATGTCATCCGAGAACAAAACAGTATCGTGGGTATCCCTTATGTAATAAGGTAAGTCATTTATATATACAAGAAACAAAAATGGACCAAGAATAGAGCCCTGCGGTACGCCAATCGTAACCGCAGAACCCGAAGAAGTTTTGCCATTTATTTTAACCCCTTATCTGTTCACTTTGCGATCTTGACTAAATCCATCTCTAAGGTACAAAACTGTCACCCTTTTGCTTCACTTTTCCTTTTTGCGTTTGAGGATATCTTTGGTCCAACTCCATTTGAGTTGGTGGATACATGTAAAAAGGTCAGTTGTCTTTGTTATATCCCTAATACATGTATGTATTCCTGATTTTACCCTTTAGTTTTACTCCTAACCTACTACTCTAACTTAACTGTCTTAAATGAACATATTCATTAACTTAATCTAGTTTATGTCCTTTGATAGTTATGTCTATAGCTAGTGAGTTTGTCATAAATTTTCGTTTTGTCAAAATTGATTTCCAGGCCAGCCTCCCTACTTTTCATACCTCCTGCCTCTCTACTTTTATCAGCTAGTGTCTGTACCATATTGTCGAGATTGTTTGGGTTTACATTCGATAGATTTATAGAATTAAAAATGTAATATTTTCCATCGCCGTCATTATTCTCTACTTGTATTAAAGTACCTGGATGACCGGATGGTATTTTTTTTACAATAATACTGTAAATTTGTCTAGGCCTTGTCTTCTCGTAGAATCTTATCTTCTTGTCTTGTAGTTTGGCTGTAACTACCTTGGAATGTTATTGCGCTATTTGTTTAGTCGTAATAATACATTCTTTCACTATATATACGATGGGATTTTTCGTGAGGAAATTATTTTGCTTTCCAAAGAACAGTGAATGTTTCAAAAACAATTTACTTTGTAGGAGAACAGTTAAGAGAAATTTGAAGTAGTTCTATGTCCAGTGATTCAAAAAAGCTGAATTAATGAGGATTTTAAAATATGTTATTTCTTTTAGGTTCCAACGTTGCTGAATATGCTGGCAAGCATCTACACAAGTTTATTACAGCTCGACCGGAATATCACCTTGGGAATATTGAAGAGGCAATAAAGCAGGTAGTTTTTTGTTTTATATTCGCTAAATGGTAAAGTTTTGTGAAATCATATCTCTAACAAAAAGAAAATGTGGTTTTTCTAATTTTCTTAAAAAAAATGTTGCTAGTGATTGGAAATATGCATGGTTTGGCAATAGGCTAGCCACCTATCCCATTGTGGGACTTAATGTCTTCGGCTAACCGTGGGTGACCTGGTTGTTGCTCTGACAACCTTTTCTGGGTTATAAACGTGAAGATACTAAGTTTACATAAAAAACATGGGATAAGACAACTTCTTGGCTGGTGGTGTGATACAACCGTAGCTTACATCAGAAACTGCAGATGTTACAAGTGATTGGCTGCGCTGTTAATTTTTAAGTGCAAGTCTACCCTATCCAAACAGGAACACAATAGTGACAACCCCTCGTTATGCCAGTAGGAGTGGAGTATGCCACTTATGTGAGTGGTGGATCCCTACGTTGGCAAGTTGTTGCAAAGCTTTCTATCATCTAACTTGTTAATATGATACATTTAACCTATGATTGTCACTTACCACTTGCAGTGATTGTTGAATTTGCTATATTAACTAGTAGTAAATTTTTTGACACTTAACACTATTTTTGGTATATCAGAATAATTACACAGTGTAGTTCTCTTCTCACATTGAGACTGGCAAAATCAGTTGCCAAGTAGCGACTGGAAGCCATCACTAGCAAAGAAGAAGAACTGTTATTACGTATTTATAATGCGATATTTCTCGTCGTCATCACATTAATCACTTCAATACTATAAAATGCAAAATTTTGTGAAGGTGTTTTAAACATTTGCATAATTGGATGTAAAATGTATGTTTGTAATTCTCAACGTCTGAAAGTGGGCGAAACAGTTTACTATTTAAATTTGACACATTAGAGTTTATATCCAGAGAAGGACTTAGGCTGCTTTTTATCTGTGATCCAGGGAAGGACTTAGCTTGCTTTTTATCTGTGATCCAGGGTAGGACTTTGCTTGCTTTTTATCTGTGATCCAGGGAAAGACTTAGCTTACTTTTTATCGGTTATCCAGGGCCTTGGCCTTGGCTTGCTTTTTATTTGTGATCCATAAATGGATTTAAGCTGGTTTATGTAGATTTTTTTATAGAATTCCAGTAGTTAGTAGAGCTGAATATTAATTTGATCTTTAAAATCTTGTAACATGGACCATATGTTTATATTGATAGTGACTACTCGTAGTCCGAATTGGTATCTCCTAAATACAGATAAATTAATAATATGCAAGTGAAAACCCGGGACATAAACTAGTATTTTCTTTTTATTTTGATGTGCAAATTAGGTACTGCAGTCGGAAGTTTACAACTTCACTACAAGTGAAGGTTAATGCTGAGTCAGATTTCATTTCAGAGGTCATATTATATTTGTTCTAAGCAATTACTTTGCGTTTAGCATGAAAATGATAATAGATCAAATACGTGTGTTATGAAGAAAAACCTTGTGTTATATTTATATTGCCAGTTGTGTATAATTAATTGTCTTTCATTATGGCGCTATAGGTCCCAGTTAGGCCGAATTTTCCTTACAAATATCTACAATTAGACCTTAGAGAACGGATATTTAATAGTAACTTTTTATGTGTACAAATAGCTGACAATTTTTATATATAATAAGTTTGGAACATGATTAAATATATTTGGCTCTATAGAAAATAAGACTCCAGTCTCCAAGTATATCATTAGGTACCACGTTGCGATTTGATAATTATTATATCGAAATAAAGCTAATTTTCTAAAATGGTCCCACATCAATTTTATCAACATTCTTGTCGTAGTTTTTTTTAGCACAGAACCATCAAGATCTGTTACTTATTCGCCAAATAATCGCGTAATAAACATACAGTCGAATAATAATTTATTACTTCCTCTTTTTTTGGAGTCGGTTAAAAATCGTGAACTTTTACAGAAAACACGTTTTCATTTCACGAAATAATTACACATATGTATGTTTACAGAAAAAAATTAAGTTAGAAAAAACTGAGCTCATAGGTTTTAATTCAAATAGGTAGGTACTCAATTAAATTCATTTGGGTCATACAAAGACAAATTGATGTAAACTTGCCTTTTAAAGGATAGCATCTACTATTGACGGGGCGGAGCATGTCGGGTCGGGTCGCATCGCAGTGCAAAGCACAATGAGACGGGCCGGGCCGCATCGCATGGGCGGATTTATGTTACTCAGTGGCAAAGAGTGTGTCCAAATGTGCGCTATCCTTAATACCGGCTTTTTCGTAAGGCTGGTTGTTATTTTTTTATATTAGACAAAATTGTTATTAGTTTTAGTTATATCATTATTCGATTTGTAAAAACAAGTGCAACAAAAATCTCAACTACGCATAGCATACATTGTATTAGGTACAATAATGAATCATGATACACACTGATAGAATCTTAGATAATTTTTGGGTATCCTCATTGCTATGTAATAAAGAAAACATCGTCTCAAGTAATAACATTTCATTAGCGGTCGTGTTTGTTTTGTAATGTCACATATCTAATCTAACACCGCAATCATAAAGTAGGTAGAGCGCGTTGGAAAACACGAGGTAATTTGGACTCTAACAAACATGCAAAGACAGACGCCTACAAAGGCATTGCTATTTGTAATCTGATCACTGATCACTCCAGTGCAGCTGTTTTCCCTCGTGTTGGTCTTTTCGGTTAATTGGAATAGACCGTCTGCCTCTACCAGGCAGCTCCTAAGAGGCGAGCTTAGGTTAAAATATAGGTCGTTACCAACAAGATTATCGGTGGTGCAGTGCTATGCAACAACTTGGCCGGATCGGATCCACCGCCTTCTTTATTCTTGCCGCTATAATTACGTTCCGGTCTGAGTAGGCTAGCCGGTACATGGTGTTGGTCCGAGCTTCTTTGCTTTCCTGCCAATGAGCTCGTAAAAGGCAAGCATAGGCTTACCGTCACTAACACCGTGACATCTGAATAGGTGGTAGAGTTTCGCAGCGACTCATCCGGATTGGTACCACCGCCTTACTTATTCCTGTCGCCATAAAGTCATGAAGTGTTCCGGTTTGGAGGGTAAGGTAGCCGGTAAACTGGCTTTTACTCGAGGCCTAACATCCCGGCCTCAGGTTGGCAACGCACTATTACCACAGTTGGTGTCTCTAGGCGGCGTGAATTTCTTACCATTAGGAAATCTGCCTGCTTGTTTGCCTATCAATATCATAAAAAAAAATGAGGGTATAGTCGTTTTTTCATGTTATTTACGTCAATGTATTTTATTCTTTGTATGTGGTTCGCTCGATTGCACTGTGATAAAATTCCTTAGAAATTAATTATTACCCTTAAGCTTCGTCTTTGCAAGACATTCATTATATTTCATTGTAAACCTTATTTAACAATAAAATTAAATGAATTAATATTTTAAAATAGAAATTACAATGTATTTAAAGTGAATAAAAAAACGAAAATGTTGTTAGATTTCAGCTGTTAATCTATATCTATATATAAATTTAATTAAAAAAGTCTTGTTAGTTTTTTTATTACTAAAGAAAGGCTGAACCGATTTTTTGAAAATTGGTAGGAAGGTAGCTTAGAGTCAGTAGACGGACATAGAATACTTTTTATCATGTTGGAATGCGAGGAAACTAGGAAAAACACTAGTTTTTTCCCATACAAACGGGTTGAATGAAATTACAATTATACAGCAATACAAATAATACTAAAATAATAAAGATTAAAGTTTTGATTGTTTGTTTGTATTGAATAGGCCCTGAAACTACAGTACCGAATTAAAAATCATTTTTCCATTAGAAACTGACGTAAATTGCTTTATTCCTAGGGGAATAACTTGTAGTAGGACACCGGGTAGTAAGGTTTAACTATTTTTTTTCATTTATTTATGTTTTATTATTAAAAGGCAAACAATCATACGGTTTTCACAATGGCCAGAAATTTACGCCGCCTAAAGACACCAAAAATGTTAATGGTGTGTTTCCAACTTGATGCCGGGATGTTAGGCCGCGAGCTAAAGAAAATGTACCGGCTACCTTATCCTCCGCACCGGAACATGTTAATGGCAAGTGCTGACGTTATGGCGGCAGGAATAAATAAGGTGGTATTCGGGCCTATCCGGACAAGTTGCTGCAAAATTATACCACCTAGTTAAATGTCACGGCGTTAGTGACGGTAAGCCTAAGCTCGCCTTTTAGGTGCTGCCTGGCTGGAAGGCAGATGGTGGATTCTGCAAATGAGCCCTGACCAACACGGGGAAACTATAACTACATTAAGTTGAACAATTTCGTTGAAAGTTTTATTGAGATTGATTAAAAGGGAGGGGGAAAATATTTGGGGGGTATTAAAATCGTTGTAAAGATGATTGCCATTGCGATAAAGGGATTTTAGAAACGTCAATATAAGTTTCAATGATTTATCTTTCTTTATTTCTATTTTTGACTTATCGTGCATGTTCGCGTTTAATTTTTTTTTAAATTTGTATTTTTAAAAAGCGGTTTACGAAATAAATCTGTCTGCTAACTTGAAACTGTAGTCTCATTGTATACTTAGTAAACCCAATAGTATAATAGTGTCTATAACCACATTATTAATAAACAAAGACTAAAGTACTTCAAGGTTTAAGTGGATGACTCTAGCTGTTATGCATTGTAAAACAGATTATGTCAACTTATACCTAGGAGGAGTTTAGCACAAAATATAGATAGGTACAGATATCAATCTCATGTATAATTTTTAGGTACCTCACTTTTTAATCGAAAAAGGAGGAGGTTATATATTCGACTCCTATATATTTTTAATTTAATTTGTGTGAATCGATTTCTCCATCATTTTTGAAAGGATTTAAAAAATGTATTTGAAGGGATGTACTTTCGAGGTGGTGCCAAAAATAAGAATAAAAAGAAGAGACGTCTTATTAAGATAAGAGTAAACGTGACATTAGGGCACTCGATATTCTCTGCCTACCACGCACGGGACTAAGCGTGAAGTTGTGGTGAACCGTGGTGTGTTTATCTTTCTTTGTTATTCAATTTTTTGCATAAAAGAGTTCACATAAGCGTATCTCAAGCGCATATCACTCGCGTTCGCAGTGGTCTAAGTTGGTCCGAAATATTGTATCCACGCCGTATGCTATGTCTATGTGTGCGTCGTTCGAGCGCAACGTTAGTATGTAGATTGCCGTTTGTTCCTGTATATATTCTTTTTGTCTTATTAATAAACGCTGCGTAAATTACTCCAAGGTTCAACCTCGCATTGTAGTCCCTATTATAATGTGATACAGACTATAATATCAACTTAGTTTTACACCGACCCTTATTCCATGTTTATTAATGGGTTTAAGCAATGTTTAATGATGCGGTAAGGGTTCCGTTTGGTGCTGCATTCGACTGCGGAACCCTAACATTCATGTAGACATGATCTTGGACTATTATTTCCGAAGTATAGTACAAAACAATGACCGCTAGTCAGGAAAGCTGTTGACCTGATAACATGCAACACCTGTTGGTATCTGATTTCAATGACCTGGCGGAGTTTAATGTGCTTAATAATATCAAGGCTTTGATATCGATTTTATGAATACAGCTTTTTGTATTTGTTGTATTTTAGTTTGGAAGTTGTAGTTGATACTTACCTATAAGATTAAACGCACTAAAACGTATTTTTTTACGATATAACGCATCAAATGGTTAGAAATTGAAGACATAAATTTTCACAAAAAAAAAGCTTTTCTTAAAATTTAGCCAACCCAACTAACTTCGTACCATCAGACATACACAGCTATTAAGCTATTTGATAATAATAAAAAGTGTATTTCGGTCCGGCGTCGGACTTGACTTCTTGAGGTCCCAGTTTCGATCCGAATAATAGAATATTATGAGTATTTTCAATTTTCTAATAAAATAAAAGTAGCGTTGCCCTGGATTGGGTTCGATTCCCGGGTCGAGCAACAAAAAGAAAGTGTGGTTTTTACAATTTTCTAATAAAAAAAATGTTGCTTGGGATTGGATATGTGCCCGGTTTGCGATAAGCTTGCCACCTATCCCATTGTGAGACTTAGTGTCTTCGGCTAGTCGTGGGTGTACTGTGAGACTTAGTGTCTTCGGCTAGTCGTGGGTGTACTGTGAGACTTAGTGTCTTCGGCTAGTCGTGGGTGCACTGTGAGACTTAGTGTCTTCGGCTAGTCGTGGGTGCACTGATTGTGATTTTAACTTTATTATGCATAAGTTTAAGTGCTCGGTTACCGAGAGGTTTGCCAACTATCACGTTGGGCTAACTAGCTACGGTTAATTGTGGGTGCAGGGCAACTATCTGTCTCTCTATTGCTTGGAGGATAGGGGTGTAATATACTTTATATACAAAAATAAATATTACCTAAATTGTCCGAATCGTTCATCGAGTTTTGCGCTTAGCAACATATTTAGTGATTCATTTTTATCTGTATAGATATATATCGGCCGCTGATGATAATCTGGCAATTTATACTGATGGATTATTGCAGTAGTGGGTCGGTGGTAACTAGGTGGTAGACTGCTGTGCCAGCTGGTATCAGCGTCTCACTATTCCTGCCGTCATTGCATCTGTCTTCATTGTCAGATTTCTTCTTACGGGGAGTGTAGCCAGTACCCAGATTGGTACCACCGCTTTACTCCTGCCACCATAATGTCCAATGCTTGCCGTTGACATTTTCTGGTTCGGAGGGTAAGGTAACCGGTTAACTTACTTTTGCTCGAGGCCTAACATCATCACCATCATGTATACCATCAGGGGAACAGCCTACTTATTCATTATTATAATATATATTTTATAATATAACTAGCCGACCAACGTACTTTGTCTCGCTTGACGTTGACTTGACGTGGGAGAAATCGAAGTGTATTTTTTCCTGTTTTGGCTGCATGTTTTCTCTTCATAGGAACCTTGTCTATAAATAAATAAGACAATAAAAAACGATGGGTGCCGGGAGTGCCGGCAGAAGTTAAACCTTGGATATTAACATTGTGCATTTTTGATATTTTGGAATGGTTAGGGAATAAATTTGCACGAATTGCTTTAATTATCAATGTAACAGTCCTATCATTTAAGTGGTAGAATACAATAATCATTTATTCCGTTATCGTACACAAACATGACAACACGAACATTCGCGCAAGCGCCCGGCGCCGTCTAAACGAAACAGCTTGCGCAGGGATACACTTTCGCCGCGCCATACAAAGAGACTATATACTTCCACTCCTACGCCGCGCCGGCTGTTTACTCTCCATCCGTCTTATGAATTTTCGATCAGGTCACGTGTCCTGACGCTAGTTTAGAAGTTTTAACCCATTACAAAAAAAGCGTGCAACGCCGCTTAAGAAGTTTTCACTTCAAAAACGAATGAGCAAAATCTAATATTTTGCAGTTTCATTGCACGTAAATTATTACATAAGAAATCACTGCACAGTACGCACTGAAGCTGTTGACCCGCAGATACGCAACACCTGCTGATATCCGATATCAGTGACCTAGCCAAATCAATGGAGTGTATCGCATAAGGCTATGTTACTCATTTCATTATAAGAAGTTTGTTTAATTCTCGAATTAATCGTAGTCCGTAGCTTTATCCCCGCATTTATTTAAAAAAACCCAAGTATATCGGTTACCCGTGGGTTAATAATAAATCTTATTAATATCGCCTCTGTGGTCTAGCGGTTCAGTTGTTGGACTTGACTGCATGAGGTCCTGGGTTCGAATATCGGGTCGGGTAACAAAAGAAAATTGGGTTTTTCCAATTTTCTAATAAAAAAAATGTTGCTCGGGATAGTATATGTGCCCGGTTGACGATAGGCTTGCCACCTATAACATTGTGGGACTTAGTATCTTCGGCTAGTCGTGGATACCCTGGTTGTGCCTCTGCCTACCTCTTCGGGGATATGGGCGTGAAGATACTTTACTTTTTTAATATTTGTTTCCGCTACCCACATGACATTTATTTATGTGGTCTAGTAGTCTGGTATGGGCGTTGAGAACCTACATAAGGTCCCGAATCAGGCCACCTTGTGGAACTAACCTCGGCTAAACGCGGGTGTACTGGATGTACCTCTGCCTACTTATATAGGATACGGACGTGAATATGCTTACTGTAACATTTCAAACCATATTTATATTTATTTCATAATTTTATTTATATTGATACGATGAAACTAATGAAACTTATAATGATACTTAGTTGATTGTTATATTACTTTTCATTTTTTCATGGAGTTTATCGATTTTGTAGTGTTTACGTAGCGGAACTACTTTACTTGCTCTAATATCAATTTTTTTACCTTTTGTAAATAGTAGGTACAATGATTTTGTATACAATTAAAATGTAATGAAATATGTCTTATTCTTATTAAACATTAAAACTGCCTGATTTTCACGAATGTTTATAGGAACCTAATTGTTTCTGTATTGCGCGTACAAACAAGTTTTGCCTGTATGTAGGTACGTTCTCTACACGAAAATATTGTAAAATACCCACCTTATTTATATATCCTACGAACAACAATTATTTAATTTTTATCGTATACAAAGCATAATCTTACGCAATTAAATATTGTTATATAATTATGTACCTTTTTAAAATATTTCTTCCAGTAAAACAATATAATATGATTATTAAAAGAAATGTAGGATATTCAGTCTACAATGTAAAAAACCCTGAATAGATCGTAGTTATTATTATAATTGACAAAGTGGTACCAGCTAACACCCGCGTCTTCACCTGCATGTTAGGTTATTTACCCATCCCACGAGAGCCTATTGATTTCAATGGGATAAAATGTAGTCGTACACTGAAGTCTAACTTATTTCTATAAAAAAGTATCTTTACACCCAGGGGATCCTGTAGGGGTAGGCAGAGGCACAACCATGGCATGGCACCCACGACCAGCCGAAGACACTAAGTCCCATAATGTGATAGGCTTGCCACCAAGCCTATCGCGCCTATACATTTGCATTCCCGGACAGCGTTATTTTTATTAGAAAATAATTATTTTTTTGTAAATATATAATATTATTTTTTGTTGCCCGACCCGGGATTGAACTCGGGACTTAAAGAACTCAAGTCCGACGCCGGATCGTTAGACCACATGCACTATGCAAAAATTAATTTAAATCAAGGAAGTTCATATACTCGTATTTCATTTTGTAATAATTTTGTCCCTGTAAAACTGCAAAAATCTACTTCTTTTTCTTCACTAAATGTCATCTAGGTACACAAAAATTTCATATTTTTAAACAAAAAAACACTTGTACTGTTTTACGTATCACTTATAATTTATTACTTTGTAAATAGCCTACCGGTTTCGCTTACACAGCATCATCAGGGCTAAAACTTTAAGTTTAAGTTTTTTAAAATGTTTCTTTGTTTAAAAATATGAATACTTGGAAGTTTTACCAAGCGCCGACTATGGCAAATATCAAATACACAAAAATTCAGTATTCAGTTTGATTTCAATGGGATCCCATCATCAGCCGGACTTGGTGGTAATGGGACCAACCTCGGAAGTACCTACAATCTTTCAAAATTTCATTTTTTCAAATAGGTTAAGAATTGATGTAGAAATCAATTAACATATAAAAAAATATTAAAACATTTAACTTTGTGTTTTATTCAAATTCGGTTAAAAAATCTGTTTTTCAAATATTGTAAGTTAGAACAAACTAACGAACGTCTGTGGAACGAGATGGAGTTATTAGTAGGTACAGAGCTAAAAAGTTGACAAAGTGTTAATAGTTTTTTCAATTATTGCAGGGATTTTTGGATTTGGACCAAGCGATGCTGGAAGAAAACATGCAAGAAAAAGTCGCCGGTAGCACAGCTGTAATAGTCCTTATAAAAGACAACACCCTGTATTGTGGCAACGTTGGCGATTCCCGCGCGATAGCGAGCGTTCGGGGTGCGGTGAGTGCATGTTTTTGGTTAAGCCGGGTACTCACTAGCGAGCTATAACTGTAACCAAAAAACATGGGGGTTGCACTCAGGGAGTGCCAGCAGAAGTGAAAACTTGAATAAAGTTAATGTTGTGCATTTTTGATATTTTGGAATGGTTGGGTTGATATAATAATGGATATATCAGTATGAAAGTACTATCATTTATGTGGTAGAATACAATATTAATTTATTGCGCTATCGTACACAAACATGACAGCACGAACATTCGCGCAAGTGCCCTGCGCCGTTTAAACGAAACAGCAGGCGCAGGCATATATTTTCGCCGCGCCGTAGAAAGAGAGGGGGATACGTCCTCTCCTACGCCGCGCCGGCTGTTTAGTCTCAATCCGTCTTAAGAATTTTCGATCAGGTCACGTGTCCTGACGCGAGTTTAGAAGTTTTTACCCATTCTAAAACAAGTGCTCAACTCCGCTAAAAAAGTTTTCACTTCAATAATTTTATTTAGTGCAAGTAATTTTTAAATCTTTTAAAAATATAATTCATCACTGTTGTCATTCGTCTGTTTATTGTTTCGTGTTAGAGAATAGTCGGTCGACTCGCACTAGCACACGTAAGATCTGGCCATAAGACAACATCGCAACAGTAATATCACTTGAAAACAATATCAAATTTACATACATACATACATACATTTATTCACGCCAAGTCCCTTACGCGGTTGGCAGAGAGTATCGAGTGCCAGACCTCACGATCCTGACAAACTTGTCTGACTTCCTTCACATTCATTAGCTACCCTTTTCATACAAACGCGCCGGTTTCGGAGACTCTTGACTCCACCCTCGGATAATATTCGAGTGATCTGATCGTGGAATATCAACCTTGGTCTTCCCGGGTACCTACATCCATCGACATTGGCATTGTATATTTGCTTTGTCAATCTTTCATCTGTCATTATTTCCACATGACCGAACCAGCGGAGCATACCCTTTCGCATTTTAACACCAACACTTTCTTTCAATCCCACTCTTTCTCGGATCTCACTGTTACGAATGCGGTCAGCGAGCGTTACACCACAGATTTTCCGTAGCGCTCTAATTCCGACCGTATTTATCCTACTTTCATGCTTTTTCTGACATACCCAACAGTGAGTACTGTTACTAATGCGGTCAGCGAGCGTTAATATAAAATTTGAGATATAAACTACATTTTAATTTAAAATAGAACATTGTATTTATTACTAGTTTGACTTTTTATAACTTTACTACAGTCTGGGAAAATTAAAGCGAATGTTGTTCATTATAAAACGTTTATGAAGATAACAGTAACTGAATCGCAGATTGCCGTCTGGAGATACAGTTGCGTAAACAACTAGAGAACATGTAGTCATTGAGTAATTGGATTGTGTTATGTAAAAAGGATTCAGTTTACAAAATGAAAAATACTCATTTGACTATTATATATTATATCGCCTTTGTGGTCTAGCGGTACAGATGTCGGACTTGAATTCATGAGGTCCCGGGTTCGATTCCCGGGCAACAAAAAGAGAACATGGTTTTTTCAAATTTTTAATAAAAAAAAATGTTGCTCGGGATTGGATATGTGCCCGGTTGGCGATAGGTTTGCCACCTATCACATTGTGGGACTTAGTATTTTGGCTAGTCGTGGGTGCCGGAGATATGCCTCTGCCTATCTCTGCCGGAGATATGCCTCTGCCTATCTCTGGGCGTGAAGATACTATTATGTGATTTTATATTGCCTCCGTGTTGGACCAGGTTCGTTGAGTTAGGGCAAACCATCTGCATTTCTGTCAGGCAGATTTTAAAAGACGAGAACAGCTTAAATAGGTCATTACCAATAACATCACTGGTGGTAAAGTGCTGTGCAACAACTTGTCCGGATAAGCATCCACCGCCTTACCTATTTATTTCCTGCTTGGTATGTTGGTGGTAGACTTGCATAATTGGCCCTGACCCAGGCCAAAGGACAGCGACACATTTATAACATCTATTTTGTCAAACTACAGCTTGCCATCAGGAGACACGGCTCTCTTTTGCGTGAGGCTTGTTTGTTGACCTCTCATGTTGTTATACTTGTTTGCTTGTTTTAAGCAATTGCGCAACGGTTTTTTGGAAATATTAGGACAAATAACAAATTTTTCTTCCAGTTTGGTGTTGGGTGGTTTTCGCATAACACAGTCCCTTTTTGTATATGACACGACTTATTACCTGACTGTAAGCGAGACTCATATACCTCGTGCGTATCTTTCTATTGCTATGCTAGGCGCGTATCGGCGTGTGTTTGTCAGGTTTTTTTTTGCTAATATGATTTTTTTAAAACTGCATTAGTACATATTGATATGTTAACTGCATATATAAGTTCAAAGGTTAGACTTACTGCCTGACATTTTATCGCCTTGACCTTCTTCTTGTCGAATGAATTTTTGAATGAATGGAATGGAATTTAAATACTGGGTTTAAATGAATAAATATATGTCAATATATACCATTATTTAAGGTTACGTACTTTTTAGTTGTTGGTTGTGCGATTTAGTTTTTAAATGTGAGGGCTTATTGTATGGATTTTTGAAAGGTATATATTGTAATTGTAATTCTAATCAATTATGCTGTGGTGTGGTCTTCAAAATAAAGTTTATAATTACCATGTTAAACATACATGTAGTATGAAAATGCAAAACACATCTGTTGCTGGTAAGAGGTCTGAATCTTCGTTTTTGTAGCCTTGATTTTTCATTATATCAGCAGACGGATTTGCTGATGGTATGAAAACGGCGCGTAATATCAAGTACGGTAATAGGAAAAGCGTCATCGGAGCGGACCAGCATTGTGTTGCGGTAGCAATTGTAAGGCCTATCAGGCAAGTTACTGCACAGCATTCTACTAGTAATGATCTTGTTGTGTATGACTTATTTGACACAAGCTCGTCTTTTACGAGCTGCAAGGCAGAGGGCTGACGGTCTCTTCTGCACAAAAGACCTAGACCAACAGAGCAATTATTACTTAAAGAAAATACTGCATCACCAGGTGAGACATTTCGCTGTTAGTTTCAAATAAACGTCCTCAGGTTGGCAACACACGATTACCATCTTTGGTGTCTCTATGCGGCGTGACTTTCTTACCTTCAGGAAATACGTCTGCTTGTTTTCCTTCCAATATCATAAAAAAATTTGACTAAGCTAAGTTTTAACGAGTAGGATATTGACCATTCCATTATTTATTCATGACCTGATTTCCAGGTTGAGGTTCTCTCATACGATCACAAGCCCAACAATGAGGAGGAGCTGCGAAGGATAACGGCCGGAGGTGGTTGGGTGCAGCTCAACAGGGTGAACGGTAACCTGGCGCTGTCCAGGGCGCTTGGAGACTACATCTTCAAGCGGAATTATAGACTTTCTCCTCGTGATCAAATTGTTACGGGTGAGTATCTAATTAGTTATTATGCTTTACTTGATGAGTGAGTGGACGCTGGGCCTTATTGGTTTTAGGTTATGTTAATGTAAACACGTAAATAAGAAGATATGTTACGCAGCCTGCGTTTACAATCTGAGGCTAAGATGATAAGTCTCTTGCATTATTTATTGGCGCTTTGGATTCATCAGCTAGTAACTAAATGTTAATGCTGTCATATATTGTAGCCTGTAAAAATTGAAAGATGTTTCAGATACGTTGACCATTTTGACCTATGAAAGAATAAATAATAATAAAAACTTCGTTATTTTTATCCTTCGTAAAATGGAACTCGCATTTTTTTAATGAAAATGTTAATTAATCCTTTATATTTCTGTTTAAATATAACCCTGTATATTCTATTGATATTATAATTCAAAAAAAAATGTTTTCAAAATGCAAGACGAATGAAAATATAGTAAATAAAGCATTCGACAAATTTTCGCTGAACATATTAATATATGCAGGCAGGTACTCGGTACGACGTAATGTGACAACGATTACAGTATTTTTACGTACTATTTTATGTTAATGTTTAATAAAGAAAAAAATAAATTTGATAATAATAATTAAAAAGGACTTACATTTATTTATCTTAACTTCCTTAAATTACAATTTGGTTGATTCCTCTAATGTAACCCTGTATATACAATTAATATTATAAAATATGTGAAAGTTTGTTTACCTACGTGTCTTCTTACTAGGAGGCTGGAGATTGACATGGGTTACTTTTTTGTATTGATACCTAAATAGGTTCCTGTAAGTGAACTAAATAACTGATACGCAAGCGTAGCCGCGGGTAATATCTAGTAAAAAATTATCTTTACGTCAGTACTCCAAAGACAGGCGTTACTTTGTTTTTTGTAAATGAAAAATATTAATCGGTTTTCAGCGTACCCCGACGTACAAGTGCGGCAGTTGAACGAAGACTGGGAGTTCATAGTTATTGCATGTGACGGTATCTGGGAAGTTTTGTCCAATGAGGTGAGTGTATATCTTGTAACTGCAAGTAGCTACGACGATGTCTTTTGCACGGTAGTAAAGGTGGGCATTAAATAACTTCACAGTGAATAAGTCACTGTGATCCGCTGATCAAAGTGTTCTGTCAACAAGAAACTACGTTCCAAAGTAACGTAGATACCTGCTTATGCCATTGCCGTTTCGGAACGTCGTACGACAGTCGTAATCCTATAAAAGTGTGAAAGTTATTTTAAATTAACTCTCTCTCTCTCTCTCTCTCTCTCTCTCTCTCTCTCTCTCTCTCTCTCTCTCTCTACATTGTATATCTGCTTTGACAATATTTCATCTTTCATTCTTTCCACATGACAACCAGCGGAGCATGCCCTTTCGCATATTAACACCAACACTTTTTTTTTCAATCCCACTTTTTCTCGGATCTCACTGTTATGAATGCGGTCAGCGAGCGTTACACCACAGATTTTCCGTAGTGCTCTCATTTCGACCGCATTTATCCTACTTTCATATCTTTCTGACATACCCAACTCTCGCTTCCATACAATAACGTTGGGATAAGCACAGAATTATGCAAAGCGAGTCTAGCTTTTTGACTCAAAACCTCGCTTTGGAATAGCTTACCCAACGCTCCATTCACACTATTCCCTGCACTCACTCTCCTCTCTACATCCGCGGTGTACCTTCCATCCCTGCTAAAAGCACAACCAAGATATACTATTTCATTCACTTGTTCCAGCACTACATCATCAATCAAAACTCTTAGATCCGCAACATCAACCAAAACTCTTACATCCGTTCTGGCTACATCTCTTTCAAATACCATTATTTTGGTTTTCATCGCATTCAAATGTAAGCCTCTTTCTATACAATCTTCTTCCGTAACTGTGACCAGTGTTGCAGCTCAGATGGTGTAGAGCCCAAAAGTACAGCATCATCTGCATATAGCAGGCAGTTCACAACTTGGTCACCCATACATACGCATTCCCACATTCAATGATCTTAACCTTTGCAGACATTTGTCCAAATACAAGATAAACAAGCGTGCTGACAACACACAACCCTGCTTGACGCCAATGCCGCCAATGCCGCCGCTATTTCCGAGTCATTTGAGTCCTCGGACCCAGCGGCATCATCTTGGGCACCTTCATACATATCTCCATAATATTCACTCCACCGTTTTAACACGTCATGCTGATTACTGATTATTATAAACAAAACTAATGATTACAAATGTAATCACGATTGAAAGTAATCCAGATTAAAATTAATTATGATTGATGTAATCATGGTTACATTTCAAAAGTAGCTGGTTACGCCCAACTCTGGGTTTTTTATACCAAGCAGCACTTAAGAGGCGAATGTTGGTTGTCGTCTCAAACACGGTGACCATGGCTATGTATTGGTATTTTATGTTATACTACTAGTTGGCCCGACAGACGTTGTCCTGCCCTATGATTTTTTTTCACATGTGATGACAAAGGGGAAGATTTATTATATTATTTTTATCTATATATGGTAGAGAACAAGCGGTTGGTTAGCCTAATTATAAGAGACAAGTACGGTAAAAGATGTGTGTATGTGTGTGTGTGTGTGCAGGAGGTGGCGTCGTTCTGTCGTGTGCGGCTGGTGGCGGGGTGGGAGCCGGCGGCGGTGTGCGAGGCGCTGATGCAGGTGTGTCTGGCGCCCAACTGCGCCACTGGCGGCCTCGGCTGCGACAACATGACCGTGCTGCTCGTCTGTCTCGCGCCCTTCCCGCCCGCGACACGACCGGTCAGTACTCACATCACACACACACCACACATCGCCATGGAACACCTACACTGCGATTGTCCTACCCACTGATCTGACTCACAGCAACGGCCAACACTGACATTGTCATTTGCATAACCATCGTTATTGGCTGGGACATTCCAGTAGTGTGCGATGAGGTCTTCACATCCTTTCATAAAAACTATGTTTTATTTATAAATCTAGCCACACTAGCTTTATTAGACATATCGCTTTGTTCAACAGTCCCGGCTCCAATATTGCGACCCCGCCCGTCCGCATAGGCCATGGACAATGCCTGCCAGCCGCTTCTCCTTGTGATCCAGCTCCAAACCAAATACATATTATCAGCATTCCTAACGTCAAATTTTAGCGTCCTAAGAATATGAATTTAAAAAATAATAATTACATCAAAATGTATGAAAACTAATGCGGGAACTGTCAAATGTACAATATATATGTAACTATATTCTTACCTGGCAATACTCAAATACTCAAATAAATTTAATAAACCTAAATAAATAACTAGGCTTATATTTAGGCCCTTATAAATACATTCCATCATACAAAGGCCTCCCTCTGTAACACATCAAAATAATAAAATTAAAATGTTTTTGTACGAAAATTTTTAGAAAATTTCTGACTGGAACCTGTCAGTATGGTGACAGGAATAGTTGAGGCGACGAATCCCTACCTTTACAAGTTCCTACACAGAACGCTACCACCAGTGTATTATTGGTATGGTCCCCCTTGTTGGTACGAGTTCTCTGTGTAAAATAGATCATTTGAACCGTGCGTGGCAGTAATTAAAAAAAGCCAAGGTTTAATGTGACATTACCAACAATGCCACTGGTGGTAGAGTGCTGTATGGCAACTTGCTCGAATAGGGCTCGAATCTGCCATAATGACAGTGTCATTTTCCGGTCCGGAAGGTAGCCTTTATAACTAACTCGCTCATTACAGGCAGTGTACCCACGATTAACCAAAAATACTACTGAGTTCCACAAAAAATGGCAATCCTATCGTCAACCTGTTAAAGCGGAAAGCGTCGTTTTGAGTTGTCCGAGGACCTAGAAATCGAACCCGAGAACTCATGTAAATCACGCTAACATCGGGCCACTAGAACATAGCAATCAAACACAATCTAAGTCTCAAATAATGCGCTATATATACGCGCTTGGCTAGCCTACCAAGTTTAGTGAAGTTGAAAACACGTCAGCAATAATTATAAATTTAAAAAAAAGTTAAACGCGAGTTAAATTACCTGCCGCTTATTTTTATTCTGTCTGTTTCTGTTTTAAATTACATGTCGTAAAAAAATCCTAGGGCTCGTATTTCAAAGTTCCTACAAAAAAATCATGATTTTTTCGGTTGCTGTCCGCTGTTTTTACATCTTGTTTATAAAGTACGTAAGTTAATTTAATTCGTTTAAAGCTCGTTTTAATGTGATCTTTCAAAATCGCTAAATCTTTATGCTAGCTGTGTTTCAAAAATAAAAACTATGCAAAATTTTTAAATATCGGTTTTTTAGCATTTCTTAAAAGGTATGTTAATTTCGACTTCCTCAATTTATATACAGGGCTACTTTCAAAGGACCGTCCAAGTTTAAACACCAGGGAGTTAAGGCTCAAATGAAAATGTGTTTTAAATACATATTGCCAAATTTTAATTATAAATGAAAATTCGTTTAAAATAGACCACATTAATACTTTGCTTGTTGTCACACGCTATGTCGTACCCAGTGTGCGTCATGACGTCATCAGATTGCGGTCACCGGGAAACAGTTGAATTCTTTGTTTACTTTGTAACCATAGATTTTGTAATTTGCATGGGATAAAAATTATAATTTATATTTAAAAATATTTTTTTTGTTTTAAAGATCGAATATGTTATCGATTTCCAACCCTCTCTCAAAATTTGGTTGGTCTTTTAAATGTAACCCTGTATGAATTAAAGGACCCGGCGAACTTCGTATCGCTTGACATTAAAAGCTAATAACAGTTTGTATTAATTCTATAATTGTTTTTCCCATTTCCCAGTTTTTCTTTTCATAAGAACCTCCTGACAATAACTAATACAACAAAAAATAAAGTATCTTCACGCCCATATCCCCGAAGAGGTAGGCAGAGGCACAACCAGGGCACCCACGACTAGCCGAAGACACTAAGTCCCACAACGTGATAGGTGGCAAGTCTATCGCCAACCGGGCACATATCCAATCCCAAGCAACATTTTTTTTATTAGAAAATTGGAGAAACCAAATATTTTTGTTGCCCGACCCGAGATTAGAACCCGGGACCTTATGCAGTCAAGTCCAACACCTGAACCACTAGACCATAGAGGCGAGAGGCGAAAATAAAATGTTGTTTTTACGAGTTTCCTCACTGTCAAATGGAATAAAAAGTATTCTATGTCGGTTTTGGCTCTGAGCTACCAAATTGGTTCAGCCGTTTTTAGTTATAAATAGTGTAAACTAACACGACTTATATGTATACATTTTGTGTCGCATTTTCCTAGTTGCTCTTTACTTTAATTGTTTTAGAAATTATAGTTTTTAAATAATACACAGTAAATGTTAGATGGCGTTACTTTGTGGAAATCCGTATTCAAATCAAAATGAAATGATTAAATTTGCGGCTTCCCTTATCCGAACTTTGCATAGCGCGATTAAACAGGAAAGACGGTGGGTAGTGAATGGATTGTACTTTTCAGAGGTTGAAGACCCCAAATATATTCAACTAGATACAAAACATTACATACACTAATTTACATCAACAGTACACTACACCAACAATTTCAGGAGTAACACTACGCATACTTAGCACTCCATGTACGTTTCGCTCGCTTCGTAACCGTGCTTTATCAGGGGACATATGAAATTCGTGTACAAACTGTTTCTACTTGACTTTCTGGTTAGACTTGCGTTAGATTAAGAACTTACGGACCGGTTTTTACCCGCGCCTTCGGCGGTCGCGGAAAGGTAGTTTTATTTCAAAACTCACGAGACCGGTAATTTGTGCGGTCACACAGTCGTCGCGGTTGACATGGCGACCGCTGCCGCACGAACCGCAAACAACCGCGGCCGCTGCGGGTGTAAAATGCGTCGTGAAATGTGATCTCACTTTTTGAAAATAAATCTACATTCTAAAGAACCTGCGGGGCTGCAACCGCCGCTGGCGCGGGCAAAATCCGCTCCGTCAGTTCTAAGGCTAATCTCCGCTGTACATTATTTTAGCAAAGAGTTGCAAATTTTATCGTTGCATTTTTATTTGACAACTCACTTTAATCTCGTTTTTTATTACGTTGTATGCTAATAATGAATTTAAAATCGCAGCGGTATTAATCGTAAATAGTAATAATTGTTATTAATTTTGTCATTGCATGTTGTATTATTGCGTATGTTGTAGTGAAATGCATGTGATCATTTACGCTTACAATATAATAAATGGTAAAAACTTATTTTTGGATAATGTAAAAATTTTAAACATACTCTTTTTGAACATTGTCACCTCGTATTTGTGTATATTTTTACCTACACATCTTTTTTTTTAAATCTATTCATAATCATGAGCTGTCTATGTAGTCTACTACATAGGCCTTTTTTAAATTATTTGTTTGTAAATAAGGTTTATAAATATCTCTGGACAAGTCACACAAATTGAATCTAACCCCAAAGTAAGCAAATTATATGCTTGTGTTATGGGTGTTAGTCAACGATACTATTACATAGAAATACTTTAATAAATACCAGAATACATTTAATAAACACCCAGACCCGGAAATGCAGACATCTAAATGCTCATCACACAAATGCCTGCCCCCGTCGGGAATCGAACCCGAGCCTCGCGATTCGTCGATGCAGTTAGGCGTGTACGCTAGCCACTCGACCAACGAGGCGGTCAAAGGTTCTTATTTTGTTTTTTTTTCTCTTAAGGTCTTTTTTTTAGTAATCACTGTCGTTTTACTGTCGGCGCAACCGACTTGTCCGAATTTTAATAAAAAATATATTGGTCTTAAAAATAAAACCCAAAAATTCAACGAGGGCATAATTCTATTGCTAATTTCATTTTAAATTTAAGCTACTCTGAAAACTACCTTTACTCGCTTCCCACGGTTCGTTATTTTGCGAATGACTATACAGCGTTAATGAACAAACACGCACACAAACGGAACGCATAACGTAGCCCTAGGCGACGTGTCTACTGAGTAGTGACGCTGGCACGTCCGTGTGCAGTGCCGTTCCCGCACTGCGTTTTCACGCACCGTCGGAAGTTACTTCTGAGTATAATAAATGTCTCAGCACACATATCAACTCGGAAAGGGATCGTTACCGTATCGCCTTTCGCCTCGCCGTCAACCAGGCGTTAGCCTAACGGACCTATGCACGTAACCAAACAGTATCAGCGGCTCCTGTACATCAACTCGGGGCTAAACGACACTGTGCTTACACCGCGAGCCTGTTCCGAGGCGCTGCGATTACGTTACGACTCCGATTAGTGTGCGTTGCAGTATAGAGTTTCAAAGAACGGCTCGAGGCGATACGGTGACGATCCCTTTCCGAGTTGATATGTGTGCTAAGTGAGATCTTAAGTCGTTGTATCGTATAAGAATGTGTGTGTTGTACAGGTCGGTTAACTAAAAAGCTGGCACGTTCGCAGTACTCACACTTATGCAATTTCCCTATACAGGCTGTTCAAAATAAAAGATTTTGATTCGAAGTGCGATTCGACAAGGCCCGTATTTAGAAACTGATTTTAGTTAGGCCACGCTGTATATAAAAACCGAAGCAAAAGCAAAAAAATAACTGTCCGTTTCACACTCATAAGCTTGACCGCGCAAGAAAGAGACGGGCAAACTTTACATGATGTGACTTGATGCGACGTCACGCTTATTCACAGACGCTACACAAGCACAACGTGTAAATGTGTTGTACGTGCCAGCTTTTGATAACCGACCTGGGTCGTTGTACATAGATTTTCTTATGGTAGTGTGCTGTGCAACAACGAATTTGTATTTTTATTAATAAGTTACTCGAATACTGTTTAGAGTAACTTTTGTAACGCTACACCATCAGGAAAGCCGTGTGTTTGTTCATTGTCTTATTTTCATCAAATAAAGTTGGTGATTATCGAAAAGCACGCACCGTAAAAGCGAGTATAAGAAGGTTCGTATTTTTATTTTTTTAGCACTTGCCCTGTGCGTGGGATAAATTTCTATAAATTTTAAAGAAAGAAAAAATTTACCCGCGTTAACGGGTTAGAAAGGAATTAAAAATTTCGCCACGGGACTTGAATCCTCAGTAGCTCAATTGGTTAGAGCATTCGTCGGCTTGAGACGAAAGGTTACAGGTTCAAATCCTGTCTGGGGCGAAATTTTTTCTTTCTTTAAAATTTATAGAAAAAAAAAATATAAGAAGGTTAGCAACAAGTACATACACAAAATGGACTAAAATCAATTAAGCTGTTTTGTGATGAAATTTATTATAATATATCATGAGGACTATAGAAAAACATATAATGAGGAACTATAGAATAACATATAATGAGGAAATTTATCATTTTTGAAATATATGTAGTTTCTGCAGATTATATAGGTATTTTAAAAAAATGTTTTGTTTTATAATAACCACATTAAGAATGGGTTGTTTTAAGGTCACATATTTTGTTTTATTGGATGATTTTGCTGTTGATGACGTCAATAGTATTCGCGTTATTTCATTGGAATAAATAGTCGTCGTAAATATTATAGAAACCACTAGTCAACTCTCAAATTATGCGTTTATGGACTAAATCACCTGAAAGGACCCATCCTTAAAAGTTTTTCTACTTGATCTCTTCTTACATTAAACATATTGCGAAAAATACTTGAAATTTTCTTTGTCAGTAGTTTTTGTGCAGGTAGTTAGTAAGTAAATGTTAATCGAGATCAAAGATATGGTTCCGATCCGGCCGCAACTGCGCTTCTGGTTTGTAAGTACTTATATGAATCAGCCTCCCGCAGCCGCCACACATGGTGCCGGCGGGCGGCGGCTGCGGGTGGCTGGCCCATTCGGTATATAGTACCTTTATAGTCTGATGGGATGGAATAAAATCTCATTCAAACTTTCTACAAAATATATACTATGATCCTTTAGTTTATCCTATCCCATTAATAATGCGAAATTATGTCGTGTTTGTTTGTTTAGAAAACCGCTGAACAGATTTTCATGAAATTTGGTACATACGTAGAGGGTAACTTGGATTAACATATAGGACAGTTATCTTAAAATGATGTTCTTGTGTTACCACGCGGGCAACGCCGCGGGCAACAACTAGTACACAATATGTTGACTTATATCAACTGCCCACTTGCAAGGCAACTCATGGAAAACGAGCATAATGTTTTTTATATTTGCTAACACTGACCTTTAGGTATCACTTCACGACTCGTTCGGAAATGTAATCTAGAAATCACTAATAATTTCTAGATTTTAAAGTAGAATACGACTAATTCATATTGTCTTCATTTTCGCTTCTGACGCTAATGTATAACAATCTTTGATAACTGTTACAATTGGTTAGTAAAAAAAAACATTGATTATTGGAAATAATGTTATTGTATGTAGCGATTGAATTAGTACCTAGTTACAATAATATCGTAGAGTCGTTTCGTGGATGCGATTACTTAGTATACTAGTGTACCTACGAATAATTGCAATACTTACACAATGAAACGCATATTATGTTATTAATACAGATTAAATACATATTTTTACGTATCAAATAAAGTATCGAGTGCCAAATCTCACTATCCTTGCAGACCTTTTGGGTTTCCTCCACATTTCTTATCAGTTTTATACAAACACGCCAGTTTCGGAGACTCTTGACACTACACTCGGATAACAACTGAGCGGTTTGATCGTGAAATGTCAGCCTAGGTCTGATATAGGTACCCGGGTACCTATATCTATCTGCATTCCCAGTGTATATCCGCTTAGTCAATAATTCATCTGCTATACTTTCATGCTCCGAAGCAGCGGAACATGCCTTTTGCATAGACTTCAAAAAAGGGGAAGTAGGCTCTCAATTAATGTTAACTATGTGTTGTTTTTACCGTAGAACTTTGAAGTGGGATATTCTGTTTTAATTCTTCTTTTATTTGGGAGTTAGGGTTTATCACGTGGTCCTATTTAAATATATATTATATTTATTAGTTTGTTATTTGTTTATATTTAAACGAAAATCACACGTAATGCTTCGCACGTGTAAACACACGGTTAGTTTTTCTCTACAAAAGTTTTCTTGAATCTGTTTAGTAGACATAGATTGGTTTCCCTTTGCGTCGCTACAGAAGCGAGTCGTATATTTAAATTGTTTTTTTTTATTATTAAACTAGCTGTCTTGGCGAACTTTGTTCCACTTTTCAGTTTGTATGGGAAAAAAATTACTGTTTTTCCCATTTTCCCTGCTGTTTTTCTCTTCATAAGAACCCTTTCCTGGCAATAATTGACACAATACAAAAAGAATTAGCCGAATCGATCTAGTCGTTCGGAAGTTATGCGCTAACCAACACATTTAGCCATTCTTTTTTATATTATAGATATACATAGTGTAGCCATACTATCCGTAAAAAGTATAAGATCTGAATTTAGTTCGACATACACCGAGCCGATAATAGGATGAAACCGGTTTTATAGCAAATTAAGAATATCATTTAAATATTAAAAATGGCTTGCCTAAGAATTTTTAACATTTTTTTATTTTTAAAATGTTTGTGCAATATTCAGATTTTATCCCGACTTAAAATAGGTATTAGACGAAATTCCGGGAGTTGGGTTGCCTGTTATTTATCTGGATTGCCAGGTATAAACAGATAGATCGATCTCTCGATCGATGCTACTTACTTTCACGGCAACTGATATTAGAAAAAAATATCAATAAATGTGCAGTATTATTACAATTTATGTTGCCTGAAAAAAATGGAAACATGAAACACATGTTTTTTTTAATAATTAAAAATATTCGGCCCAGGATTTGTTTAGGCAACTCTCTCTTTATTATGATCGCTGATATACTTACTTGACTAGAAAATATGTATTATTCAATTATTATCAGCTAGGTGTAAATCGAACTAGGTATGGAACTTCTACTAATGCGACAGCAGTAGTTAAAGTTAAAAAAAGTTAAAGTTAAGTTAAACGTATGAACAGTGTTATACGTTTAACTGTTTATTAACGTGAACTATTATTTCAGTTTTTGTTTAGATAAATCCTTCAAAATTGTGTTTATTGTGAATAGTAGAAATAAATTACATATTTTGGCTAGAGAGTATTTATAATAACATTATTAATTGAAGTTTAAATTTACTTATTTTCAGAATCCCATTCCAGAAGAAGAAATGCTGAACAACAAATTTATGACGAACATGGAAGACCTGCTATACGTAGAGGACGAGGAAGAGGACCTGAAGTAGATAAGTGTCACATGGTGTCATAAATGTCACTAGTGTAAGTGTATATAGGCTAGCAGAGTACAAAGTGAATGTGTGGAGTGTGAGCTGGTGTGGTCACAGAACGGAAAAATGTTGCTATAACTAGATCGCAAATATAGCAAAAACTGCGAGATTTCATCAATACTAATATCTATCTGTTAGTTGCTCTTAAATAGCTAAAGATTTGATTTCAAAGGTTTTTAAAAAGTCAATCATATAGGGGGAAGAAAGTTTGTATGAAAATCTTTTGACAATGGTCGCGTTTATAGGCCGAAGCAGATGTTCTTGTTTCTGGGTGTTTTCTTATATTATTTAGATATCTGTCAATGTATTTATATGTATATATGATGAGTAACACCCTTAACGGAAGCATATAATTTTCCGAATTTAGCCTTAAAACAACTTGTGTAGTTTGTCGAGAGTTATTTGTTATTACAGTAACAGTAGTATTTATTACTACGTGAGAGAAGTGAGGGTTTACAAAAGATAATGAAAATATATTTTCTTGGTACTTTGGTAAATATATTATTTCTTAATAGTAAGTTGTGATCTTAATTTTTTATTATTATTGTGATAGCAGCATTAAAATGTCAAGTCTTTTTAGCCACATTGACTTAACAAATTGTTGTAATTATATATTTTAAAATGAAACATGGTTTTTCTAGGAAAAAAGGGACATAATACAAAGCCCCACTACTTAACTAAAATATTATTTTATTTATCACATTTTTCTGTTTTGTGATCCTTTGTGGTTAATCATAAATATATTGTTTCACGAACAAATAATTAGTGAGTATAGTTTGTTTGCCAGTAGTGTTGTATAATTTTAATTGAGAATATATAAATAAATACTACATGTTATTGTTGTTTACCCTTGTGGCTTTCAGGATTTTTTAAGATTACTTGGCACTTTCTACAGTGGCTGTTGCTTTTGGGATTACTTGTTTTACTTTAAAATATCGTCACTACCATGTAATCGATTGATCTCGCTCAAAATGTTTAAACGGTGTTATAAAAATAAAACAAGTATGTTTAAAAACAATAAACATGAAAGAAACTGAAGAGTGATTGTTTTAATGGTAATATAATAATATATTCTTGTGGCATTGTAAAAGCGCGTCCTAACATTTTGTCTCTTTCATATTAGCTTTAATAAAGCAAGACAAGCATACATCTACTAAACATCTGCTGCCTTCCAAAAGAATATTAGACGCAGATTTAAATAAACGCTATCTAAAATTGACATTAGACAAATAACATGCTATACGTGGATGACGTGACTGCATGTTCTTTGTTGAAACCATTTTTTAGACTAGGTTTAATAAAACACGTGTTTAACGAGTGTTTAATTTTTTTGTGGGCAACACGGTTATTGTATTATTTTTATTGTCACATGAAAGAGACTAACAATAATATGACATATAACATTTAATATTTAAATGTAAAATAAAATGTATTATGTATTTTTATCTGCTTGGTTGTGTAATGAAGACTTAATTAAGGTTATTGATAAAATATGAAAAATGTCAATTGTAGTAAAACTTAGCGTTCGTTCACACATACGATTGTTGCGCTGTGATTTAATGCTTATCTGTTTAATGTTACATTTTGCAGAACCAAGGACTTTACATTTATTACGTTCTGTAGTATCTCGAAAAAGGATAAACTTAAAAATTGCAGCATTGCGATCGCACGTGTGAACATATTTATATATTAAACCAAAATTTAATATTTAACTAATACACACCAATATATGTTATTGAAAAGCGTTAATGACTTCCGGGTTCAACACTGATCCGAGTTTATTTTTTACTAGGGAGAGCGACAAAACTTTAAAATGCGTGCAATAGCGTAATATTGTAATAATATATTTGAATACTAACTATTGTAATTAAAGGTTTCGTTGGTTATTAATCGTTCTCTCTCTTTAAAAAATAAAAAAAAAATGTCCAGGATTTTTTTAGGCAACCCATTTTAATATATTATCTGATATTGAAATTTGCTACAAAACCGGTTTCATCCTATTATCAGCTAGGTGTAGGTCGACCTAACTTCGAATCTTGGACTAAATGAGAAATAAAATTTGGACTAGAACTTATATGAGTTTTTTGAGTCCCCTTCAGAATTCGGGCCGGAGTGTTCCGTCCGTTTTAGGCAACCCATTTTAATATATTATCTGATATATTAAATTTGCTACAAAACCGGTTTCATCCTATTATCAGCTAGGTGTAGGTCGACCTAACTTCGAATCTTGGACTACATGAGAAATAAAATTTGGACTAGAACTTATATGAGTTTTTTGAGTCCCCTTCAGAATTCGGGCCGGAGTGTTCCGTCCGTAGTTAGGTATGATGGTGTCGTGACGTCATGCAGCAGAGATGTGTTTGGGTCCTAATACTAAATGTTTAATGAGATAGAAAAGTATATGTAGTAAATTGTTTAAGATGGTGTCGTGACGTCATGCAGCAGAGATGTGTTTGGGTCCTAATACTAAATGTTTAATGAGATAGAAAAGTATATGTAGTAAATTGTTTAAAGAAACTTATTGGAAATTAGGAATTGAACTAATTAGAATGTGATTATGATTTGTTTTAAATTTAACCAATGGGGTTATTAATAGAACTTAGACGCCCGTTGATCTGGTGTGTAACTTTACTTAACAAAAAATGAAGTTACATGCCAGATCAACGGGCGCGTAAGTTTTATTGGTAAGGAGGCAAGAGATTTCAAGTTGATAAACTCCTTTTTTTTGAATGCGTAATTTGAATTTTCAGAAATCTCTTTCTAGTGTTAGACTACAGGCCCATGCCAAAAATATACATGGGTCATGTGAACGTGGTGACGTATATAGGACGATTTAAGAGCATAAAATAAATTGTTATCATTGGATTAGAAGCTTTATTGAAACAGTATGAAATTGATGCCGTACAGAATCAAGTGACCAAATTTACCCTGGAAATATTTCGAATATCAAAAAAATACCGGATTTGTGGCAAACCATCTTTTATGACACTATACGCTTTCTTATTATTTGTCATGTTTCTATCGATGATAACAATGGGGTACAAAAATAAATATTCAAAATGGACTCACTCTACCTGCACTTCTGAATTCTCATCTGCACTCAGTTGGACAACTTACAGTTTACGGCATAGTGCTGAATCTTATTACTTTGTGCTCTTATATCTTCCTATATTCGTCACCTGGTGGTTCATATGACCCATCTATTTTTGGCATGGGCCTGTAGTTTATATATTATATATTTAGGCTTCTAGGCAATATATGCATTTAA
Source organism: Calephelis nemesis (assembly GCA_002245505.1). NCBI lineage: Eukaryota > Metazoa > Arthropoda > Insecta > Lepidoptera > Riodinidae > Calephelis > Calephelis nemesis. The sequence goes on along the minus strand of NJDD01012691.1, from coordinate 63,931 downwards.
TATGTCTAAAACTTTAAAGACCAGATGTAATATTTTTACTTGTTAACTTGTTTGTTGTTAAGTTTTAGTACTGCATTTATGTGTGCAAATGTATTTCGTATAATAATTTATAATAAATCCCCCTTGTTCCGTAGAACGCGTTAATGGCAAAAGGTTTATACGATATGTCACAAGCTTAGAAATAGGAAAAAGAAAGACAACCATACGTGACAAGTGTGAATAGAATAAAATACAAGGTGTATAAGAAGAAAGAGGGATAAACATTATAATTAAAATAAGAAACAGTGTGAATAACTCTTACCGAATAAGAGTTGTAAGAAACTAATAGAGAACAATAATAATCTCAAGAAAATATTAAAACAATATGTGACTACAATACTACAGCAACCTTTGTGCAATACCTACAAACTATAGTGGAAGAGTATCTTAAGGAGATAAGCAGGCTTTTTTGTATATATATGAAGAGTTAATAAATAAATGAACTAGCAAATATACCAAAATATTTTAACATGGAAAATCATGCAACTTTCATAAACATTCGTTATTATTTATATTACTTAATATATTATGAAGTAATATGTGTTAGATGTACTAGTGGTGTTGCCAATACCTTATTGTAATATTTGATACGCAAAAAATCATTTAAATGCTATTAAAAAATGTATAAAATTTAAGAAACTTTTACATGTCTTATATTCTTTTGGTTTGTTTGGTTGTTTCTTTTGTTATAAACTTCTCTAGAATATGGAGTTTTAAAAGTTCGTAAATATTGAATCTTAAAAATAAATCAGACTGTAATACGAAGGTTACACTACTGGTATGATGGTAATGAAAAATGTTATAAAAGAATATTTCTGACACTGCATATCTGTATCATAATCATGGCCGTATTCGAATGAATGTGATATTCGAACTAAAATTACCGCTACATAATATACAGATTCCGCAAACAAATCCACGATACTTCTACTACGCTGTTAATAGGCTTTTTAGGCTACATTAAGAATATGAAATCTATGTTATGTTAATAATGTAAGATAAGAATAAGTTTTAAAAAGGAATTGCATCTTAGTATAAATGTTGCAATACTATTAGTAAAATATAAATTTAAAAATATATGTATTATAGTTATGTATTGTAGTTATTGTTTTGCGTGAATTGGAAATTGGTGGTAGATTATTAGTTATTAACAAAAACTGGTAAACTAAACAAGTAATTTTTTCTTGTAAATATTTCAATTGAGTAAAAAACTCCCAATGTATAGTCTAAATATAAAATAATTAATATTTTTGTGATAGTTTTGACATTAGTCACTGGTGAACACTACGTTTAAAAGTTATCATCACACTTGTTGAAATGTTTTTTCTTACACGCGTCACGTAATACATGCACGTAATATTTTTTTGTACTGTTTCACTTATAATGTAACAGTACAAATGAGTTTGGTTAAAACTCGAATTTGCACCATAATTGAAAAAACCTGCCAGGCAGGGACTAGTTGGGCAGTTTGCCAGGGGCTAGAATAATGAAATATTCCAGTACTGGGAATAGAAATACCTCAACAACAATGGTTTATTTAATAAACAATGTGTGTTTAACATTTATTATTATATTTTAATCCTGTGAATTGAAATATGAAAGCCTAATATATTACCTTCCTAATAGCAATTTGGTTTTGTAGACTAAGTGTTGCACACATTCGCGGATTTTTGTATATCCTTTTTAATTTTTATTGACATTTTTTTTATTTTTAGATTGTCATGTTTTAACGCCTTACCTCTTTCTATTGTATTGAAATGACTCATGTTGATGACAGTCGTTAAAATTTCGTTCAAATGACATTGGTGGTAACTTTTTTGCGCCCTTACTCAACTAATTTTAAGTTATCACTGTCTTCTTTTAACGATAGTAATGGAAAGGGACAAAACACGTTTAGTGAGAGTAGTTTGGGCAATTTATTTCTACAGGTTTTAATCAATTTCTCTTAAAAACATTGATTAAAAACGTTACGAGTTTACATGTCCGGACTAAGCTGACATTTCTAAAATGTTCCATCTCTGTTCTTTTCTATTTATTGGAAAAAGATAACGTTAACTTAAAACAAGTTTAGGTGGTGCTCAGCAGAGTTACCGCCATTGTATCCCAGATTTTTTGAACAACTTAATGATAGCGAAATTTTCACTAAAATATTTTAGTTTTAGCATTAAAATGAACCTTGGACAAAATTTCAGAAATTTTAAGCGATAGATTTTTGAAGTCGTCAGCAAGAGACGACAGGAACAGATTTAAATCCTGTCTGAGGTATTTTTTTATCTTTAAAATTTCTCTTAATTTAAAATTGTAAAACAATCTGCAATGTATAATCAATGAAATACTAAGTTTAAGTTTTCAAATTTGTGTTTAATAAAAAAAAACAGTGACATATCTGTAAATGCACTAGTCAAAAGTAGTCCAGTAGCGGTGTGTACAGTACCTTATGTTGATACGGTGATGTTGGAATAAAGTTTTACATTTTTATATCGTCTTTCAGTTCCAGACTAGAGGAAAGAAGATCATCTTGTAGGCTGGGTAAGAAATAACGGAATTTTTGGGAACCAGTATTAATGGCCTTGGACCGGTATCGGTACCAAAAGTGTACCTGTACTGTCACTACCGGTTGGGTTAAAGGTTTTATACCTATTTTTGGAAGGATATCTCGTTAATTTTAGTAAGACATCCCAGTCTCAAGTACACCGATGAACGTTTCATGTACAAAGAGATCCATTTTTCACCATCCGCGAATCCATGCCGCATAAACCAATAATATGTGTGTCAAACTTTGATTGTATGCATTAACGACGGAGTATTATGGGTACAGGCAGGGGGGCTACCATTCTTAAAACGGTATTATTTTAATAATACTAATTGTCATCGGAGAATGACAACCTTATGACGTTTAGCATCAAGTTGCTCATAAAAGCGAACATTTATCAAGATGGAAACAATGCTGAGCGTTCATGGTAGGGCCCCGGTGCTACTATTTAAATTATGCGCTTCGGCTATACTCGTCAAGCTTCGGAAATCCGAATGTATTTTTAAGATTACATAATTAATCATATTAATCATTTCTTTTAAATTTAGAATAGGTCAGCCAATTTAAAAGTATAAAGTGTAAAAAATTAAAAAGTGTAAAGCCGAGGCGCATAATTTAAGTAGTAGTACTGTAAGTATATTTTGTTCTGAGGGCAAAATGCTGATGTTGAGCGAACTTTACCTGCATTTTTAAGTTGATTACCGGTGAAAAATAAATAAATATCCCTGGACAAGTTACACAAATTGTATCTAACCCCAAAGCACAGTATTAAGAATTCTACCTACCAGTAGTCCAACTCCTTTGTTATTGAATTCATGCCGACATTTTATATACCTACTCACGGCGAGTCAGTCAATGGTCAGGGTTGTCAAATTATAACATTTTAAACATTTCATCTAAGAGTTTTATTTTAAAATGGCAAACAAAAAAATGTAAAGTTAATAATGAAACCGATGATGGTCTTGCTGAACTTTCGTCCACAGTGGACGAAACGACACCTTTTATTTTATTATTTTTTTCACCGACGATTTGTTCACTATCAAATTATTGAAGTTGTTTAGTACAGTCAGATGAAAAAGTTGTATGCTAATGAACAATATAATAACAAAAAAAACATAATATATATGTGACAACAGCTACATTGATTTGGCATTACCTACTTACTATTTTTAATCACAGACATAATCAATTCAAACTAAAATCATTCATAATGTATAATTCGCAGTATGTGATATATTTATGAATCCATTATGCTTTGCTTCGTACCGCACATAGGAGTGAAATAATTTTCACCATGCTATCCATAAAATATTTGGATTTGTTTTACCCACTTTAACTTTATACTATTTACTATTATGTGCTAAAATTCATCATACGTGTTTTACACGTATGATGAATTTTTACACATTTTTAATTAAATCTTGAGTAATTGGTGATTTTGATGTATCAATTTATATGTAAAAATTTAAAACATATACCTAAATGGATCGCTTTATTTTGTTAAAGCTTTGTATCTGACTGTATAAAAAAAAATTATGGTGCACGAATCGACAGTGGAAAATAATAAAATAAAAAGGTGTCGTTTCATCCATTGTGGATGAAAATTTTGTGGACGAAATGTCAGCAAGCTGGATGGCTTATTTACGAATAAAAACGGAACACATCATTTAAACCGTTATAAATTTACAAGACAGCAAGTATTACATTATAATAAAATACACTATAACATATTTTTTAACAAATAACGAGTGCAAACCCTTCTAAATAGAGAGCGCAAACTGTTTGGAGTTTGCGCTCGCCGACCCTGCCGCTCGCTTCCCCGCGTTCCCCCCAGCGTTGCTCTGTGCAAGTACATGAGTCGGCCGACTGTTAGTATTAAGACATGGGGGCAATGAGTAGAATGCAAAGAAAAATCGCATTTCGTCCCAATCTGTTGACCACATCTGCAGGCAACAAGTTCTGTCTGCCGACCAAGAAGAGGGAAGGAGACACAACTCCTTATCAGTCACTGATTTGAAGAAGCCCAGGGCTGCTTCAAATTTGACTAGGTGGGTTGGGGGATAGGTCAGCGGAAGGTCCAACAGGGAACATATATTATGTGCAATTCTCGCGGGTGATGTGACCAACGGTGTCGGTCATATTATTCGTAAACAGATATGATAATCTCTGCCTACCTCTTCGGGGATATGGGCATGAAGATACTTCTTCTACTTCTTCAGATATGATAATGATGATATATATTGGAAACTTTCAGTTTCAAGACTAGGTACATAAGCAATGAAAACATATCATTTCTGAAATGCAAACACTAGCCCTTTGTACAAAGAAATGCTTTGATTTGTAGTTCGGGTAGCATAGACATAAAGTATCGACCGATGAATATTTCGGTGTTTCGGTCAAAAAAGCAAACTACCAATTCAAGTTGTCTTTGAAGTTCTATAATCGGATTTGCCTTAAATTTCCTTCTCTGCTTACCTTGAGCAGTTGATATACCGAGCGCGATTTTTCCTCCCTCCTCAAAAAACTCAGAGTAGTTAAGGCGTCCGTGATAAGGTCGTGTAATTAGTCGAAAGCATGGACCACAGATTAAACTCTTTATGTATGCCCAGAGGGGAGGGAGGTATTCTCTATTGCTTACGCAAATACTATTTCCATGGGGTGTAATCATTATAATTGCACTTTTATGGTAGACTACCCCTGGGTGGGGAGGAGTAAAGTTTTTTTTTTAAAACATTGGAAGGCAAACAAGCAGACGGATTTCCTGATGGTAAGAAATTTTCGCCGCCTAGAGACACCAAAGGTGGTAATGGTGCGTTGCCAACCAGAGGCCGGGATGTTAGGCCTCGAGCAAAGATAAGTTAACCGGCTACCTTATCCTCCGAACCGGAACACGTCATGACGTTATGGCGGTAGGAATAGGTAAGGCGGTGGTACCAATCCGGGTGAGTCGCTGCGAAACTCTACCACCTAGTAGGATGTCACGGTGTTAGTGACGGCAAGCCTATGCTCGCCTTTTACGAGCTGCCTGGCACAAATATGGTATATTCTACAAAGGAGCCCGGACCAACACGGGTGGAGGATTCCTACGAACCCAATAAAATTAAAGAGGTTTTAAGTGCGAGAGTGGTACGTCACATACATACATAGAGCGTGGCACTACCAATAGAAAGACAAACTGTTACTTTCACATTTTTTTCGAAACGTTGAACAATTATAAGTGAGTCAATTAATAAGCTGTTACCAAGTAACTTGTAAAACAAATTGTTTTATGTTCTAGCAGTTTTTAATAGTTCAAATCGTATTTTCTTAACTTAATGGTGACCTACTAATCTATATCCAAGCAATGGTGCCGTAGTCCCTGAATGGAGCTATTGAAATTAGCTATTTTAAGATGTTTATTAAGTCATTTAACCCAAAAATGCCACGGATAAGTGCCAATAAAACCTTCCTAACCATAAAATACATCGTAAACTGTTCAGCTTTCCACCATTGTCAAACTCGCTAGTTATAAAACACTAATAAAAATCGTCTAAAATTTCTGAAACGTGTTGTTTTATTTTGGTCGTATTATTTTATATGAGAAGCTTCTGAGAAGCTTCTTCAGTTTATCAGTTTTTACTTCACTGAGTTTACGTATAAAATGCTCTAGGCCCCATGTACGTGCCTACATTATTGAATCCTTTCTATATTTCCTATAAAAATCCTTTGAATAGTTACATGTGAGAATCCTGGTATTCGATGAAAATTAAATAAAACACCCTTCATTAACAATGGACTTGGAAGCTGGAAGGCTCTGGGCAGTGAAGGAGCATATTCTTTTAAGAATGAATATGTTTTGCCATAACTTTTTAAAAAATGTTTGAAATGTTGAATAACTCCATGCTTCTCCATACGATTAGACGATGATTGCTCTTAGAAAGAACTCATTAAAAGATAATGCAAGAATAAAACTCTCAGGAGAACCATCAATGATCAAGCTGCTTTAGATGCTGCAATGACATAGGTACTTATATTATGGGAATGTTGTACTTTTGCTCAGTTTTAATAAAAAAATGTGTTTTTTTTATGATAATGGAAGGCAAACAAGCAGACGGATTTCCTGATGGTAAGAAATTCACGTCGCCTAGAGACACCAAAGGTGGTAATGGTTGCGTTGCCAACCTGAGGCCGGGATGTTAGGCCTCGAGCAAAAGTAAGTTTACCGGCTACCTTACCCTCCAAACCGGAAATCAAATGTCACGGTGTTAGAGACGGTAAGCCTATGCTCGCCTTTTACGAGCTGCCTGGCAGGAAGGCAGATGGTCTATTCTGCAAAGGAGCCCGGACCAACACGGGGAAATGTGTACCTTAAATGGTTTTGTAGACTTTAAATTACCACGGTATGTCATAAATAAAAACAAAATATGCCATGAAACAACCTGAAAGTCATACGGACAATAAGTATTAAGTATCTACTATCTGTGACTTCCGCTTTTAACATCGACGAAAGTAAAAACTTTCGTTGTAGGTAGAACAAAATCGTATGTTATATTTCAAGGGCTGGAAAATACTAAATATGCCTCAGATTATAGGTTGTTGTGACCAATGTGAAAGAAAAAAAACTGGGGCGAATTTTTTTCTTTTTTTCAAATTTGTAGATATTTAACCCTAGCACAGGGCAAGTGCTGAAATAATAATACATTGAAAATTTTATTAATTTGAGTCTAAAGCTTTCCTTTTCTTGCCTTGTATAACTACTATGTTTCTCTACGACGAATTCAGAAAGAGGCAATTTCGTTTAGCGCCGGAGTAAAATTATCACTTTCAATCACAAATAAAAAGTTGAAAGTTGAAACCTTAAAGAAATGGATAGTGAAATATTCCATTACAATGTGAATATATTATAAAATACAATAAATATTTAACACTATGTTAATAACTTAATTAACTTAACTTAAATGTTCTCAGTGTATTTGATAATATAGGTAATAACTATGCAAGTTTGAGAATAGGTATTTGTTGTTTGTCCACTATGGTGAAATATGTTGGAACTGATACATTGCTTGTAACATTAAGAAATTACCTACCCTTACCTGAATAAAAAAATAAACATTCGGAAAATAATAATAAAGTGAATCAACATTTATCTTTTACCATTATCATATACCTCAATTTTTACACTTTTTTTAAACGCTAAAATTCAAATACAATACAATACAAATATTTTTATTGTACACCATCAACAAGAAATATACATCAGAACTTAAAATTAAAGTTAGAGTACAACAGGCGGTCTATCACAAAAATGCGTTTTCTTACCGACAACCAACAATATAGAACAATATGTACCTAAGTGCTAAGCAAATACTAGGTTATATACTTATTGCCACGTATTGACGTGTAAAAATGTAAAGGTGACTTTCTAATTTACTCAATAGTTAAATTAAACATACTTAATTCGTATGTTAAGTTCATAATTTTCATTCTGGCTATTGACTAAGTATATAAACGCAATACTGGCAAAATATATTATGTCAACCTTACAAAACACCTTTTCTGTTACTATCTGTTACAACTCTTGTAATCAGAACGTAACTTGATAAGCCAAGCTGGTCGGTACCTACTACATATTATACCAAAGTGTCCTATTCGCCTACAGGTGTAGGTATATCACACTGCACGTTACTGTACGGTGATGCGGGCTGTGGGGGTTTGCATTTTTAAAAATAAACACTTGATGTATGGGCAATCGATCTGTACTGAGAAAAAATATTTAAAGCTTTCCAGCACTTTGGAATATAAAATGTGAAGCGTATAGTAATAATAATAAATATCCCTCGACAAGTTACACAAATCGAATCTAACCTCAAAGTAAGCTAACTATATGCTTGTGTTATGGTTGTTAGTCAACGATACTAATTCATAGAAATACTTAAGTAGATACAAGAATAAATTTAATAAACACCCAGACCCGGAAATGCAGACATCTAAATGTTCATCACTCAAATGGCTGCCCCGTCGGGAATCGATCCCTAGCCTCGCGGTTGGTCAGTGTGGTTAGGCATGTACGCTAGCCTCTCGACCAACGAGGCGGTCGTGATCTACATATAATATTATATATTATAATATTATATGTAGATCACATATACATTTATATTACATATACATATATATTTATATTACATAGAGATATATTATATTGTAGATTTTGATCTACATATTAAGCTTTAGTTTCGACTTTCAAACATTACATGAATGTAGAGTGGAAAGTATGTCCGTCACAATCTTGTACCGCAGCTCCAGATTGATGCACGAAGCAAAAGGTGCGGTACTGCTGTTTCGTGCCTTTGCTTCGCAGCCGCATGTGGAATCCGTCGCTCCGCACACTGCAGCGGTATGCGGCGTCAGTCCTTAGTCCCAAGTCAATCTTAATATCTCTACTAGACAAATAATACCTACATTTTTCGCCACACTTCAATTATAAAACAATACCTTACTTAGACGCCTAACGAAGGTTTGATCGAATATAATAAACAATATCCAATTGTATAAGATTACGACGCCTGACAAAATTTCCAATGTCAGACGGTTTTTGACTTACAGCCAATTATGTAACAGTAGGAGATAGTATTTCTATCCACTGTTATTTACTATACTTACTACTACAAGTTTTTTTATGATAATGGAAGGCAAACAAGCAGACCGATTTCCTGATGGTAAGATATTCACGCCGCCTAGAGAAACCAAAGGTGGTAATGGTGCGTTGCCAAACTTAAGCCGGGATGTTAAGCCTCGAGCAAAAGTAAGTTTATCAGCCACCTTAACCTCCGAACCGGAACACGTCAACGGCAAGCGCTGACGTTACGAAGGCAGGAATAGATAAGGCTGTGGTACCGCCAAGTCAGATGTCAAGGTGTTAGTGACGTTAAGCTTATGCTCGCCTTTTACGAGCTGCCTAGCATAGGAAGGCAGATGGTCTATTCTGCAAAGGAGCCATGACCAACACAGGGAAGACTACTAGTAAAATTTGAATTGTAAAAATATCTACCACTAGAAAAGCCGTACTGCTTATTACTGGAATCACTAAAATAAACAAATCATAAACCTTTATAAAACCTCATTTTATGTAGCTAAGAAACGTCTCAATCACGTTAGCTTTCTAACCAAAAAATCCGCACCAAAATCGGCACATCCGTTCAAAAGTTATGAGGCTATAGACATAAACTCATTTTAAATTGAACACGCCTCTTTACCTGTCAGGAGTTAAGGGGCCATATACGCTAAAATACGTCAGCAGTTTACTGTTTTTTTCATACAAAGCAATCATGGATCTTTCTGACAAAAATACACAAGATTAACATGAGTATGCTTTACTAGACTAGTGTTTCCAAAACACGATTCATTTCACTTTGCTCGATAGAAAAAAATCAAAAAGTTAACCCTTTTTTGAAAGCTTTTGCTTTCTGTCTACTTCAATTGTGAAAATATCGACACCAGATTTAACATAAACATAGATAAGTACTATACCTAAAAGATAAGTGTTTCAGTTTTTATACTTTTTTTAAAATTACTTTTATAGTGTCAAAAATAGTGATTTGTCGCTTAAGACATTTACTTTAGAGCGCAATATTTCATAGTAATCATTGAACGAGGGAGTGCGGTGATTGGCTCTTCTGGCTGACTGAGTATGGGGCCTTAAAAATTGATTTCGGTAACATATAAGCATCTACGAGATCATCCTAGCTTGTCGAAGCCAAAGACATTTGGATGCTGTATAGAGTAGGAGACTGGGTCCTGTCAAATTTTATATGAGACTAAATATAGTTATTAGTCGGAATGAAAAATAAAGGCGTGCAAGGAAGATTGGAAAACTATGTAGCTATTTCTACGCTGTGTATAAAGGGCGACAACACAACCATTGCCTGTGAAGTCGTCCTATGTAATCTCAATGACTATCCCTTCAAAGCTACTTTCTTTGAAATGTAAGGTTGGGGTTCAGTGCGTTCAAATCTTTTAGAAGTATGGATTTTAGCTTTGAATTTGTGCTAGGTTGAGTTAAGAGTTTACTTTAAACCAACTCTCATTTTGTATATTATCACACAATTGCGAAATTTGCTTTTTTCAAGGGAGTGATCAAAGACGTAGTGTACAAGTTTTTTTATGATAATGGAAGGCAAACAAGCAGACGGATTTCCTGATGGTAAGAAATTCACGCCGCCTAAAGACACCCAAGGTGGTAATGGCGCGTTGCTAGCCTGAGGGCTGAGGCTGGGCTGATAGGCCTCGAGCAAAAGTTACTTTAGCAGCGATCTTACCCTCAAAACCGGAACACGTCAACAGCAAGCATTGGACGTTATGACGGCAGGAATATGTAGGGCGGTGGACTTGAACATTAGGTGTAAAAATTTAACATTTCAGCTACATGATACATTACGCCATTTTCACACACACACCGCCACAGCCACATTCATAGCTTTCATACGAGTGATTTCTATACACCACGGTTGTCGCCTACCCTCAGGGGAGCCGTGTGCTTATTTTATACTTTATCTCAAAAAAACTTACAAGGTTCAAGATTTGAGAAGAAGCGACACCGTAGCGGGTAGGTACATGTGTTTTCACCCTTATGTAGTTTGCAAGTGTTTGTTTTTCTTTATTCAATTTAAAACGTGAGACGTAGAATTATGTATCACGTTCTGACACCTACATCAAAAAACGTGAAGAAAACCACCGATCTTAAATACTGGATAGCTAGCACGGCTTCCACTGTTCAGCAGTTAATCACAACTTTACCCGCTAATATTATCATTTGACTCGTCACTTCGCTTTTACTGAACTGATTTTGATGAGATGGCAAACTATGCCTATTGCAAAGTTACAGTATCGTATTTTTTGCTTTTCTAAATGTGTTTTACGTCAACAAAATTTAGTATTCTTCGAAATTGAACATCCCGAAATTATATTCGATATAATTTATCATTTAAATTTATTCACAAGGAAAAGTTATTGAACTAAAAACTTAAAAATAAAAAAAAAATACAAATATTGCTTACGCTAGAGTAGAATTTTAAATTTTTCATTGATCCTGAAACCTATAATTTTAGAGGCTATGCTTTTCTGATAAACTGTTTGTAAGAGTGGAGCGTGGGTTGCTCAGTCACTATATGATAAAGTGTTGCAACGTCTTTGCAGTTAGCCACAAGTTGGCGACACAGCATTAAAACCTTCATTGTCAAGCGATAAATGTCGCTTGACAATTACTTACTATCAGACTTTTTTTGACATGCAACTCTCGGTTCCATAAAGCGACCTTGGGATAAGCACAGAATTATGCAAAGCGAATCTAGCATTCTGACTTAGAATCTCGCTTCGAAATAGCTTACCCAGCGCTTCATTCACACTTTTCTTTCTACATTCGCGTTATATCTTTCATGCCTGTTAAAAGCACTACAAAAATATACAATTTACAAATACTGCATCATCGACTAAAATTAAGCCTCGTTTTTTTTTAATCATCTTATATGAGCAGTGTTTGCAGCTCAGATAGTTCATAGCCGAAAAATACATCATCATCTGCATAATTCAAAACACTCATATCAAATATATTAAAAAAAATATGCTATCCAGATTGTATAGGATCGGTGGTAAATATTTTTGAACGATATCAATCACGCCAATGTGGGTAATGTGATTAGTTTCGCGCCCCTATTTATGTCGGCAAGGTGAGAAAGACACAGGAGTTGTGTCGTGTCTGCCACAGTGGATGGGCTGTGAGTACTTTCATATTTTTATTTTGTTGGCATTATTTTGTGGGCTTTGGTTGGACATTTGTAAGGCTTGACGTTAGTTATGTTTAATTTTATAAAGTTAGGTCATATGTGGAATTGCTTTAAAAATTTGAAAAAAACATTTGTCCTTTAATTATAAAAGTTTCGGATCCTATTTGATAATGGATCAGACTATATGTTGAATAAAAGGAAATGTTACAAAAAACACTTTTAGATCACAAGTTTAGATAAGTGGGTTTTCTATGAAACAGACAAGAGTGTCAAAGTGTAGGCTCAGAGGCGATCAAGTAATTATTACAATTAATTTCGGTTTCTTTAATTTGAAAACGACCCAATCCAATCTCCTCTGTGGTCTAGCGTTCCGGCGTCGGACTTGAATTCTTCGGCTTCGATCCCTGGGTTGGGCAAAAAAATAGATGTGTTTTTTAAACTTTCTAATAAAAATATACTTGCCCGATATTAGATTAATGTGATAGGTGGCTAGCCTATCGCAAACTGGGCCCTTCTCCAATTCCGAACAATGTGGTTTCTGTTAGAAAACTAAAACAATACAGGTTGTACCCGATCCGAGAACTGAACCCGGGAACAAGGGCGGTAACAAAATACTTTAAATAAATTAATTACTAGCTACTCCGGCGAACTTCGTTACACCCGTTTAGTTTGTATGCGAAAAAAAGCCGTTCTTGAAATATAGGTAAGTATTGCAACCAAGTACTAACACGACTATCTATTATACAGACTAGTCAATCCGGCGAACTTCGTATCGTTAGACATTAACAGTTACTAACCACAGTTTGTGTGACCCAAATTGAAGTGTGGTTTTTCCCACTTTTTTCTGCAATTTTCACTATTTTTTCTCTTCATGTGATCCTTTTCCTGATAATAAATAACACAACAAAAAAAAATAGCAAAAAGCCTATCCGTTCTAGCCTGATGACTACTCGAAGTTAGAGAGATTACACACTACCGTAGATATCTTCACACCCTACATATTGCATTGAAATGGATCCAAACTAGGACAGTGTATGACATTGAAGTTGGCCAGCGAATCCAATTAGGTTCTAATATCAGAAAGTCGGTAGCGGCATATTACATGTCACTGTCTATTTACTTTCTTGGTTAGAAATAAATAACTACGGAAAATCGCCTTATCGTCTTTGTGGTGTAGCGGTCCAGGTGTTGAACTTGGCTTCAAGAGGTTCGAATGTCGGGTCGGGCAACGAAAAGAAAATCTGGCTTTTCCTATTTTCTAATAAAAAAAATGTCGCTCGGGCTTTAATATGTGCCCGGTTAACGATAGGCTTGCCACTTATCACATTGTAGGACTTAGTGTCTTCGGTTAGTCGTGGGTGCCCTGGTTGTTCTGCCGACCTCTTCGGGAATAGGGGCGCGAAGATACTTACTTACTTACTTTACGGAAAATCCGTGGTGTAACACTCGCTGACCGCATTCGTAACAGTGAGATCCGAGAAAGTGTGGGATTGAAAGAAAGTATTTGTGTAAAGAATGGCAGATGAAAGATTGACAAAACAGCGATGCGAATGTGGATAGATGTAGGTACCCGGGGAGACTTTAGTTGACATTCCGCTATCCAAATGCTGGGGTTTTATCCGAGGGTGGTGTCAAGAATCTTCGAAACCAGCATATTTGTTTGAAAACGGTTATGAGTTTGGAGGATATTGGCAGTTCTGAGAGGACCGTGAAATTTGGAACTCAATGTATGTGTGTACATAATTAAATATATAGTATAATAATAAGAATGTATTCTATTTTCTTATCCGTTCTTCTGTAAGGCAGACGTATTGAGACAGAATTCACGGAGCGATTTTTCCCGCGCCCGTGGCGGTCTCGGTTTTGCGATTTTATTTCAAACCTCACGAGACCGGTAATTTTTGCAGTCCCGTAGCCGCCGTGGTTGAAATTACCGGCCGCAAACTTGGCGGTTGATGATCGCGCGGCCGGCGGTTGCGGTTATTATCAGTACAAATAGTACAAAATGATCGCCCGACAAGTGTTCGCAGAGAGTGCGATGGCAAACAAGCGCACAGTCCCTGCGCGTGAAAAACGCGTCGTGAAACGTAATCTTACTTTTTGCATATGAATCTACATTCTACAGAAACTGCAGGTCTGAAACCGCCACAGCCGCGGGTAAAAGCCGAAGAAGTGAGTTCTTTTCTTAGACTAAGAGTCTTAAGACTTCTAGAACTACAAATGGTGACGCTAATTTTGATAACAAGATAAACACGTCATGTGCTATCCTGTTTATGTTTATAAATACAAAAATCAAGAACGGCTCGCCCAAATTATCTAAAGTATCTTCACGCCCACATCTTCGAAGAGGTAGGCAGAGGCACAACCAGGGCACCCTCGACTAGCCGAAGACACTAGGTCCCACAATGTGATAGGTGGCAAGCCTATCGCCAATCGGGCACATATCCTATCCCGAACAATTTTTTTTATTAGGAAATTGGAAAAACCCAATTTTCTTTTTGTGTTACTGAGGGTTATTTATTGGAAATTTTTAATTTTACATTTTTCCTACTTATAGAGGTATTTATTGTACAGGTTTTAAGTGTGCGGGCTGGCAAGTTAGTTAATATTTTTGCGATTTTGTTATCAGACTGTGGAGAAGCACGAAACTTCAACTCTTTGCTGCGAAAATGTCAATGAAAAAGGATATAGAATGTGTGAGTAACATTTTTAAGTCGCTTATATTTTCTACGTCTGTCATATTCGCTAGTATCTAAGGTAGTAGGAATATCTTTAAAAATAACTTATGAGGACTTTTTTTCCAAATTCCGATTGTTATTAAATTTGGATTGAATCTACGGTTCAGACAGATGTAAATTAATGTTAGCAGTCAGTTTTAACAGCCGTGTAGAGCCTCTGTGGAAAACACCGACGCATTCCAATTTAAAGGGTAATGCAGCCGGCAAACGTATAGGCTAGTAAGATCTTACACCGAACATGCCGGCAGCTAACATTTAGTTGTTTTGACGTTTTTTACTATATTTTGAAGCGTGTGTTTGCTTTGCTATACCTAATGTGAAAATTCAGACTTTCTGTCAAGCCAAATTTATTTAATCCTATTTCTGTTTCCTAAATTATTTAAAGAATTTTGTTACTTATTGGTACACACAAAAAATTATTACTAATAATCCATTTTCTAAGGTATAGTTTTAAATATTCATAAGGATGATTCAACATGTTTAGGACCTACTTAACTTCAGAAAAGTCGATATAATTACATTCTAGATGTACTTGATGTATCTTCAGGAAACGTAACTTCTTAGGAGTAGACTTAAGAATAAGAGATTCCATCACTGTGTTGGCTCGAGTCTCCTGTGTAGAAAAGACCATCCTCCTTCCTCCCAGAAAGCTCGAAAGAGGCGAGCAAAGATTAAACGGGTCTTTGCCAACAGACCATCTGTATTAGAGTGCTGTGAAGTTGCTAGCCCCGGTATTCACCGCCATAATATTCCTGCGGCCGTATTGTACTGTCATTGCATTTTCAGTATCATGTTCCGGTCCGTAAATTAAGGTAGCCGGTAGACTTGCTCAATTAGCTTTGCATCTCGGCCATAAGACAGCGGCGTACCTACAGCATCTATGGTGTTTATATGCTACTGCTATTTCTTACATTCACAAGAGCCGTGGGCATGTTTGATGTCTTATCACAAAATATAGAAATGAGATGTAATATGCATTAAAAAAACAGAAACCCTAATTTGAACTCCCATTTCAATATTGAACATCAAGAAGAGAGCGTACCTATTCATATGTATATATGTATGTATATAAAGCATTTGTGATATACCTGGTGGAGTTTTAGAGCCATCGGGAGAAAAGATGGTCGAAGTTTTTTCATAATTATTGAATTTCGTGTTAATATTGAGTAAAATTAGTCAATTTTGGTGGCATTTTGTACAATTTTGTTCGGTGAAAGAGCACAAATGAAATAATCATTAAGAAATTAGCGTATCATGTATTCCCTCGTTGCCGCCAAATCTCGTTACAGAGCTTGTGTAATGAGCCTTTACCCAAAAGACATGACATGACTTTCTGACGACTTATGACTGATGACTAATTATAATTAATTGAATTGAAATTGATATAAAATTCGATGCAAATTTCTACTTGATTAATGGCTAAATACTAACGTGAAGGCCAAAACCTAAAGAAAGAAGAAGACATACCTGGTGTTGCGGATGTTTGTGGGCAGCTAGGATCACTGACATTAGGTAACCCATTCGTCCATTTTTCTCCTATTCTGCAAAAAGTGCAAACTATTACTAAACTATACATTCTATTACAAATAATACTCATGTTTGTAGTACTTATTTAAAATCATTTTGATGAGTACAGATTAATCAAGATCGAACTTCATACGTAGGGCATAAAAAGTTTTTTGTAAAATAAAAAGAAAACAATAACAGAATTTGAAAATGGAACTCTCTAAGAACACATTGCTTTTTAATTTTCGATACTTCCATTCGTTTTTTTTTCAATTTTGGCGAGGTTCAAATAATTGTGTGTCGCTAAAATTATGAAATTTAATAGTTTTTTTTTTAAGATTCTTTGTGTCTTTTATATGATTATCGCTGTGTCTTAAATCGAGAGTTGCTAGAGACTTTAACTGGCATAGTGGCAGCCGGTTTCTTTGTTAGTAAGCAATTTCTTTTGAATATGACATCATGATGATGACCAAATTTTCAAAAAGTTAAATTCCAAAGTGGCTACTATCATAGATACGTAAATGTACTCGTATGTTGATAGAAACCCATGCAATATTTGGCATTGTATCCTTTTTAAAAGTCGGTCAATAGGTACTGTAGAATTTGCATACATTATTATAATATTAAAAGTATCACATATAGTTAATCTGATAAAAAATAAGTAGTTCAATACCAAATCCGCGAGTTCTTAAATGTAATCGTATTATAATAAGCGGCTTTCCGCTGTTCTGGGGCTGACTCACGTGTTTTTTGAACTAATTTATGCTGCTTCAGTGAGAGAACATTTTTTGTGGTTTTGAAGTAAAAACTATGCGTCATTTGAATTTTGAAACAAGTTGAAACGAAAAAGCGACATTAAAGGAGTTTTGATTTGTCCCAAACACAGTTATGTTTTAATTTAAATTATATTTTTTATGATAATTTTATTTTAAAATTGGCTGTTTATTATCAAAACTTAAACTTACTGTAATAGACATTGCTTAATATAAAGTGTTTTATTAGTAGATTAGTAATATTAAATGGTTTTCACCAGTGATTATTTTACTGAGTAGTTTAATCTTTATAGTACTTTTTAATGTATGGATATCAAAATTCGTAGTAGCTCTACTGGCAGAGTATTGTTAATAAGAGATGAATGTAGCGGGTTCAAATCCTAGCTTACGATAAAACAAACCAGAATAAGTACCACCGCATGAATGTAATACATGTATATACTATCGTGTTCCGGTTTAAAAAGCAAAATAATAACAAAAGACTTTCTATTCCTGGCCTGATTTTGGTAGCGCACTGTTAAGATGTTAATGTTATCTATCTTCTTTTATCCTTACTAGTAATCACCCGTCTGCGTTTTCACGTCTCTTATTTTAAAAATTTGGCTTATGACAGGGCGATTTGGAAGCCACCCAACGGCGAACGCCGATAAAATTTCCTTCACTTCCAAAGGCCCTGTCTCTTGAAGAGAAAAAATATCTGCTGGCAGTTGAGAGAGGAGATATGGCCAATGTCAGGAGGTGAGTTTACTTTTTTAATAGAGCCTAGACACACAACTTATCTGGTGGCAAGTGAAGTATGTGGTTAAAAGTGGTAATGTATTATGCCAGAAGATGTCATACAGTACGTCTTAGTTGTAATATTTCTCTCTATCGCTATATAATAATTTACTAAATATTGAGTAATTCATCAAAAAATCCACAAAAAGCATCTTTTCTATTTTCCGTGTTATGTATGGATTCATATTTTTTTCCCTCGAGTAAAGCTTTTTAACAATAAATATTTTATGAAGGAGGAAAAATAAATTAATAATACCTGAGAGACGTAGCTGGAATACCTAATATTTTGAATTAAAAAGTTACATTTTTATTTCTTTAAAGGTACATCCAAAAGGCTCATCGCAAAAAAGAGATAGACATAAACTGTGTAGACGCTCTTGGTCGAGGGGCTCTAACTCTAGCAATAGAAGCGGAAAACTTGGAAATGGTAGAGTTGCTGGTTGTAATGGGTGTTACTACGAAAGATGCACTGCTTCAGGCTATCAATGCTGAATTCGTGGAGGCGGTGGAACTGTTGCTAGAACACGAAGAACTTATTCACAAAGCTCCTGAGCCTTACGTAAGTATTGTGTACTCTAAGCAGTACTGATACAGATATCATATCTCCGAATCTAAAACCAGGGGTTATGATGGAATGTAAAGATGCACGTGCAGATAGTTACTATTGTGATGGTATGGATAAACGCCAATATGTTGGATGGAATGATCGATGGTATCAGATAAGAGATAACCCTGATGATAAGAGAACACCATAAATGCTGTAGGTGCGTTGCAGTCCTGTGCAAGGGTGTTATGCCAATTCTGCATGTCTACCGGCTACCTTACGTTCGAGACCGGAATGCGATATTCTTATTATTCCCCGTGTTGATCCGGGCTCCTTTGTAGAATAGACCATCTGCCTTCCTTGCCAGGCAGCTCGTAGAAGGCGAGCATAGGCTTGCCGTCACTGACACCGTGACATCTGACTAGGTGGTAGAGTTTCGCAGCGACTCACCCGGATTGGTACCACCGCCTTACCTACTCCTACCGCCATAACGTTATGACGTGTTCCGGTTCGGAGGGTAAGGTAGCCGGTAAACTTACTTTTGCTCGAGGTCTAACATCCCAGCCTCTAGTTGGCAACGCACCATTACCACTTTTGGTGTCTCTAGGCGGCGTGAATTTCGTACCATCAGGAAACCCGTCTGCTTGTTTGCCTTCCAATGTCATAAAAAAAATGGCCGCAGGAATATGTGAGGTGGTAAATACCTGGGGTCACAGAACAGCACTCTACCGCCAGTGGTCTTGTTTGTAATGACCCGTGTCGTCTTTGCTCGGTTCTTACGAGTTGCCAGACAGTACGGCTGCTGGTCTTATCTACATAGAGAACCCGGACCAACGCAAGGGTTGCCACGAAAGACGCTAAAATGAAAGAAGGCTATTTATGTCGAATCAAATCGTAATATTCTGATATACTATGTACATACCAGTGGTTATCACAACAGATAATTTGTCTTGTTGTTGTAGTCAGTTTATTTCTAAGGCAACCAATACCTTACCAACATATAAGTAGAATTGTTGAAATCGTCCCATAAATTCATACTGTTGAGGATGAGTTAGACGATACCTATTTTCAATACATTATCAGCAGTATTAAGCGTTTGTGAAGGAAACCAAATTTTCATAAGTAAGCATCTTTACGTCCATACTCCCGAAGAAGCAGGCAGAGACCACGAGAACCACAACCCACGGCTAGCCGAAGACACAAAGTCCTTTAATATGATAGGTGGCAAGCCTATCGCCAACCAGGGCACATATCCATCCCCGGCAACTTTACTTTCATTAGAAAATTTCAAACCAATCACTTAGAGGAATTTAGTCTCTGGTTAATCGAGTGCCTCTGTCTTAATCTTCGGGGATATCGAAAATACACATTTCTATTTTTTTGTTGCCCGGTCGGGGGTTCGAACTCGGGCCTCAAGAAGTCAAACTTCAGACTCTGCACTCCAGAGGCGAACAAATTGTTCTAATAATAATATGGTAAATGAAGTGATCGAATTTATTTGACAGAGTTGGCAAAAAGTGGACTCCCATACGGCAATGTTCACTCCGGATATATCTCCACTTATTCTAGCAGCGCACAAAAATAACTACGAGATTATAAAAATATTGTTAGACCGAGGAGCGACACTACCGGATCCACATGATATAAGGTAAAAAATAATTATATACATAAATAATACGAGTACCAATATTTTTTAGTATTAAGTGTGATCGATTAACCTTCTTAAATGGTTAGAGACAGGCATTGCTTGATAAATTAGTTGAGGTGGTTGAAAAGATGCCAGTCAGAGTCTACCCGGGGGAAATAATTCTGTGAAGAACGATTTATTAAAAGACCAATTCCACCTTGGAAGACAAGAAAACTCAATATTATTTTTAGAAAACCCCTGACTACATATGAGATCGAGAGAAATTCAGGTTACATGGAACAGAATAAACTAGTCAGGGGTTTTCTAAAAATAATATTGAGTTTCCGAAACAAATGGTGAAATTGATGAACGTGGATTTGATTCAACTATCTGCCTTCTTGCTATGTGCTAGAGTTTCGCAGCGACTCGCCCGGATTGGTACCACCGCCTTACTGTCGCCATAACGTCAGTGCTTGTCGTGGACGTGTTCCGGTTCGCAGGGTAAAGTAGCCGGTAAACTTACTTTTTGCTCGAGGCCTGCCATCCCGGCCTCAGGTTGGCTACACACCTAAACCAACTTTTGTTTTGCTGCTTGTTTGCCTTCCAATATAAAAATATATATGGAGGAACTGCGAATTGATAATTTGCATGGAACGTTTTACTTAGCATATACAAATAAGTCAACTTTATAAACAGATGTGGCTGCGAAGACTGTATTCGAGATTCATCCCAAGACTCCCTGCGCCACTCTATGGCACGGCTCAACGCATATCGGGCTCTGGCATCTCCGTCTTTAATCGCCTTGTCAGCCACCGACCCTATGCTCACCGCATTTCAACTATCTTGGGAGCTGCGAAACCTGGCGTTTACTGAACAGGTAACTAATTGCATTACCTACTTTAAAAAAAATGTCACAGTTTGTGATTTCATCCGAGACTCACAGGAAGACCCCAAGTCTTCTTTTATTAGCAATAGTAGCTTTCATTAATGATATTTTCTACAATTGCACTGTCAGTCACCAACTTCTCTAATATCAATATATTTATATTAGTTTGACATCGAATAATCTAGTACTGTACTTACATAACAACGCAAATATTCTTTATAGACTACAGACCCATGCCAAAAATAGATAGATGAAAATAAATGACCAAAACGGACTCACTCTACCTCCACTCAGTTGGACGGCTTACACGTGACGGCATAGTGCTGAATCTTATTATTTTATGCTCTTATATCGTCCTATACACGTCACCAGGTGGTTCATATATGACCCATCTGCTTTTGGCATAACCCTGTAGTCTATTACAATTGACATATGCACGGATACATAATCCTTGTATTATTAATTAGATAATCTTCTTGAATAGTGAGCTTGAGCATCTCTAAATGCCACGGATTATACTTTCAGTCAGTTGTGGTGTTTCTTTAAATCTACAGTGAAATATGTGGCTATAGTTGTAACTTTGGTCGGAATAGAATCTATACTTGTTATCGTCGGCACTTGGTGGAATTCCATTGTACTCGTATACACACTTTTCGGAGGTAAGCGCTTGTACTTATCCACTATACACTATATTTTATACTTTTTGTTACTCTAGAGATATTACATTAACTTAACTTCCTTAAATTAAAAAAGATTGTTTATCTTCACTACATAGTATAGTTTAAAACAAAGTCGCTTCCTCTGTCCCTTTGTATGCTTAAATCTTTAAAACTACGCAACGGATTTTGATGCGGTTTTTTAATAGATAAAGTAATTGAAGAGGAAGGTTTATACGTATATTTCATAATAGTGCGTAGCCGGGGTAGGCCGCTAGTTAGTTGTAATGCCCTGATGTTGCTGTAAAAAGTGAAACCGGTTGGTTAAAGAGTAACAACAAGTATTAAATAAAGTGTAGGTATAGTTGATATTGTACAATCGTTCACCTCCAAAAAGTGTTGGTCGAAATATATCTCTTTCTGATTGCAATATCTCTTTAGAACACTTTAACGGGTATCACTTACAGTGAGTGAAATTATTTTAATCCTTTTTTTTTAAAAACCAATCAGTTTAATTTTTCCCTCGTTGTAGGAAAGCAAAAAGGAATACCTCGAGTTACGGCGCCAGGTTCAACAATTTGCAGTGGATTTGTTAGACCAGTCGCGAAGTTCTCAAGAATTGGCGATCATCCTGAACCATGATCCAAATGAGGAACCTTTTGAGGAGGGAGAACATATGAAACTTGCTAGGCTTGAATTGGCTATTAACTTCAAACAGAAAAAAGTAAGTTCGTTCGTTAGTATTGTTATAATCAATCCAATACTTGACAAACCAGCGTATATGTAAGTGATTTTACTATCCTTTTTAACCTTTAGTAATGATAATAGTGAAAGAAGAACCAAAGTCATTTGATAATTCATTTGCGTTAGACAATATTTGCAGAACTTGCAGAACTATATTTTTTGTTAGAAGCGAAGTTCTTTTTTGACAGTGTCTTTAGACTTTGAGATTATTTTTTAATAGGTCTTTTGGCAGTGAACAGCACACCGGCTCCTCTGATGGTTAGATAATAAAATTTAGAGATAAAATAGTAGCCTAGAGATAGAATAGATGTTATAGGTGCGTCTCTGCCCTGTGACCAGGGTATTACGACAATTGTGCAAATGTACCAGCTATCCTATTCTCTGGACCGGAATTTGATATTGTCATTATGGCGGCAATAATAGGTAAGGTGGTGGATCCCCTCCAGAGCAAGTTGCTGCACAGCACTCTGCCACCGGTGGTCTTGTTGGCAATGACCAGTTTCGAATTCGTTCCCCTCTAATGAGCTGCCAAACAGGATGGTATATTTATTGCTATTCTACACAAAGGACCCGGACCAACACGGGGAAAAGTAAATAAATTTTAACAGTTATATTTGTTTTCCTTGTAGTTCGTAGCACATCCAAACATCCAACAACTGCTGGCTTCGATCTGGTACGAAGGAGTGCCTGGGTTCCGTAGGAAATCCAACTTTGAGAAGTTGATGATAATCTGTCGGGTCGCCATATTGTTTCCGTTCTACTGCGCCCTCTATATGATAGCTCCAAACTGCGCTACTGGGAAACTAATGAGGAAACCATTCATGAAATTTTTGATACACGCATCTAGTTATTTGTTCTTTTTATGTAAGTATATAATTTTTAATTACTTCTAATAATATGCAACAACCGTTTTGAAAAATTGAGAAATTTATACGATTGTTTTAAATAGATCACAACGCGTTTAATTTATAGAAAGAGAAACATCAAATAAGTTTAAATGTGTTGAAGAGAGAAGTGTATCTATCTATGTAATCATCATAATATAATACCAAATTACCTACTTTTTGGGTAGGTACTTAGTAAACATAGCTACTAAACTTGTTATGTTATTATTTTTAAATAAAACACAACGAGTTTAATTTATAGAAAGAGAAAACTCGAGGTAGTCCACTTTGAGCACCCAGTTTTTCGGCACCTGCACATTCGGCACCTAGCGTTGTCCACTTTGAGCACCAATTGGTATTTTTGGCAGATGCGCAAAGTGGAGACCAATTTATTTTTCCATTTGTGTCCACTTTCAGCACCTACAATACAGGAGGCTATTGCTAGCCGCTCATGTTTGTTCGACAAGATGATATTAAATGAAACGTATCGATAAAAGTTACTTGAATGTATACTAACTTGAAAATATACTTTTTAAACAAAAATATATCAATGCGATATACATGAAGTTGAAAAACAATAAATAATCTCTTTAAAAAATATTAACCTAAGTTTTTAATAAAACTTTTTTTACTTTTTACTAACAATCTTTGGTTACGTAATCAGTTTTGGTAAAACATTTATTAAATATATAACTATATTACACATAGTAAACATCACATTTATTGCACAATCGACCTTATTTAAATCTTAGATATTATACATTATAACCCTTTTTTCACATATCACATTTCTTCAAAATCAGCCTTCTTTCAATTTCAATAACTAAGTTTTCTTGCTTGCTCACAATCTAATACTTTATACTAAAGAAAGAAAGCATCAGCAACAAAAAAATCGCATTCCGCGACTTTCTCGTATTGGTAAATAAACTATTATTGATAGAAACAAAGGATAACATTTATTGAAAAAAACAGCCTTACTTCTTACTTAAGATAGTTACACTAACACTTTTTAAATGTCTTAATCAGTCGCCCGATACCTTATTACTAATAAAAATGCACAACGTAAAATTCTTCTGCCACTGTCTAGTGATTGCGCACATCTTTAGTTATTAATAACTTTAATTAATATAAAGAAAAATACAATTATTTAGTATTAAAATCGCAGTTTTTCAATGCAGTGACAAAGGGAAATAAGGCCACTTTTATATTCCTCTGTCATACTGTATATCAATATTTTTTTATCAATTTTTTTCAATGTAAGAGTTATATATTGAATAAATATAAAAAGAGTAACAATTAGGTAAGATTTCCTGTATAATATAATAGTTTTATATATTTAATAAATATAAAAAGACTAACAATTTGGTAAGATTTCAGAAAAAAAATATTACGCAACAAAGGTGGTTAGTAAAAAGTAAAAAAGTTTTATTACAAACTTAGGTTAATATTTTTAAAGAGATTATTTATTGATTTTTCAACTTCATGTATATCGCATTGATATATTTTGTGTTTACAAAAGTATATTTTCAAATTAGTATACATTCAAGTAACTTTTATCGATACGTATCATTTAATATCACCTTGTTGAACAAACATTAGCGGCCAACAATAGCCTCCTGTATTGTAGGTGCTGAAAGTGGACACAAATAGAAAAATAAATTTGTGTCCACTTTGCGCACCTGCCAATAATACCAATTGGTGCTCAAAGTGGACTAGGCTAGGTGCCTAATGTGCAGGTGCTGAAAAAATAAGGTGCTCAAAGTGGACTACCTCGAAAACTCAAATAAGTGTAAGTGTGTTGAAGAGAGAAGTGTATCTATCTATATAATCATCATAATATAATGTCATACTACCTACTTTTTGTGTACTTTCTAAACGTACCTACTAAACTTGTTATGTAATTTTTTTTATTAGCATAAAAGTGAAATAGTAGCGGTAGTAACTTTAGCTAGACTAACCCATGTGACAGCAGACCAAATTCTAAAGTAGACTTGGCGTATTAGACTCAGGCATGAGTCCTAGAGAAATAAAGAAACTGTCTATTCGGTCTATAAAGTAATTAAATATGTAATAATTTTTGTTTCAGTCGTACTGATATTGGTATCTCAGAGAGCAGAAGTTCAAATGGTGGAACTATTCGGTCCAGATTGGATGGTGAAGGACCTGCAAAAGGAGCAACTAAAACAAAGAGGCAATGGACCAACTTATTTAGAAATCCTTGTGTTTATTTATGTACTAGGTGAGATATTTTACCTTAAAGATGTTATTTCTAGTTAAGTGCTTCGTATTTAGACTTCAAGTACTAGGATCATGATCTCGTGTTAGTTCCTAGTTTTCTCTATTTTCGTCTAAGTGAATAGCTGAGTTAGAGCAATTTACTTCAATAAGTACTGCTGTGAGTCAAACTACCAATATTGTTTGAACAATACAAAAACAAACTTCACGCCCGTATTAGAAGAGGTAGACAGAGGCACAACCAGGGCACACGCGACTAGCCGAAAACACTAAATCCCACAATGTGATAGGTGGCACGCATATCGCCAACCGAGCACAAATCCAATCCCGGGCAACGTTATCTTTATTAGAAAATTGAAAATACAAGTTTTCTATCCCCGACCCGGGGGCTGAACCCGGGACCTTGAGAAGTCAAGTCCGACGCCGTACCGTTAGACCACAGAGGCTATAACTGAGCAATAGACAATGGTAATATCACACACAATATGTCAAAATTTTACTCCACAGACTAGTAAGAGAACTACACTCTTTGCTCCATACTGAAGCTATGATATTTTTACCTATCCAATATTTTTATACAACATCATCTGAAATTCTTGGTCTTGGCTTCCAGAAAATTAATCTTTGTTGAAGATTGAGATTCCAAATAGAAAAATTTAATTAAAAAAATGTGGTGATATTTTAGGTTTCATATGGCAAGAAACCCACGAAATCTACGTAGAAGGTATAAAATCCTATCTTCGAAACATGTGGAACTTTATCGACTTCACCAGAAATACATTGTACGTAGCGGTGGCAGTTCTGAGGTTTGTGGCGTACCTGCAGCAGAGGGCTGAGATCCGACGAGACCCAGACACCAGGTTCATTCCCCGCGAACAGTGGGACGCTTATGATCCACAACTTATTGCGGAGGGACTTTTTGCAGCTGCTAATATTTTTAGGTTAGTTTTTTTCTCTCGAATGCTAGTACGTAAGAAGGCCAAATCATCTAAAGCTAATAAACAAAAAGGTAGACAAAACACGAGCTCTATAGTCTAAGGCGTCTAGACTAGATTGATAAACATGGACTTAAATATGAGTAAAATTAAGTTGATATTATAGTCTGTATTAGATTGTAATAAAGACTATAATACCAGGTTGAACCTTGGAGTACTTAAACCATGTTTATAAATAAGACGGTAGAAGAGAAAGGGCATTTTGATTCGTTATTTGTTAATGAAAACTTTTAACGGCCGGCAATAGTTCAGGTATTTAAGTTTCATGAAATTATAGATTGCAAAAAATATCTCTATTTATGGATATAACTAAATCCTCATTTTGGCATGATGTAATGGTCACGCATGAACGGAAGGACCAATTTTTCTTATTCTTTGTTTTGTGTTATTTATTGTCAGGAGGTCCTTATAAAGAAAAAAATGGAAAAATCGCAGAGGAAATGGAAAAAGTAATAAACTGTTAGTGCCTAGCTATAAATCTTAAACGATCCGTATAAGATATAAATGTAGTCATTGGTCATTAGTTAGTGTCAACTAGTCATTTTAATTAATTTTTTTTTGGTCCTAGAACAAGTTACACAAATTAAATCTAACCCCAAAGTAAGCATATTATATGCTTGTGTTATGGGTGCTAGTCAACGATATTAATACATAGAAATACTTAAATAGATACTAGAATAAATTTAATAAACACCCGACTCGGAAATGCAGTCATCTTAATGTTCATCACACAAATGCCTGCCCGGCGTCGGGAATCGAACCCAAGCCTTGCGGTTGATGTAATTAGGCGTATACGCTAGCCACTCGGCCAACCAGGCGGGCAAATGAGGCGGTAAATAATAAATAGATAGGAAGTCTTGAACAAATTTTGAGTAGTGTTACTTTGTGTCTAGGTGTGCTGTCTAGCGATTTACTATAGTTAAGTACTGAGACAGTTTAACACGTTTATTCCATAGCAAATTGTAACTTAATTTACAAGCAACCTTACTCCGATCTGGAAGATGACGATAGTAATAATAGTACCAATGTAACACACATTACGAGTATATTTCAGCGCCATAAAGTTAGTGCACCTGTTCTCCATCAACCCTCACTTGGGTCCTCTGCAGATATCTCTTGGCCGAATGGTCATTGACATCGTCAAGTTCTTCTTCATCTACAGTCTCGTGCTTTTCGCTTTTGCCTGTGGTAAGTGAAGCCTAAGATAAAAAGAGTGTATTTACCAAGATACACATTACATATAGGTACAACTCGGTCGAATCGACTGTGCACTCCACTGGAATGTGACGCCTTCTCCGCTGCGGGGCACCGGGCCCGAAGAGGGGTCGCAGGGAGAAATATATAAATAACAAATGACGTCATAGAGCGAAGTACATAGTTAATTCGAACGGGTTGTACGTGTTGGTAGCAAGATCCTTTAGAGAATAGGCCAACAGATCCTTTGCCTGTTCTGAAAAGGCAAAAACTAGTTTGCTTCTTATATTCTTATACAGCAGAAAGGCAGAGCAGGCAAACATTCATTTAGTAAGATATGCACAACCTTACTAGACACACAAAATTTTTATGGCGAATTAATATCCTGAGGTAGCCTTTTAATGCCGTTTTCTTTAATCAAATAAATTAAGCGATTTTAGACACCCAAAACATTAAGAAGTAAGGTCTTCTTTAGTAAATACGTTTATCGGCAATACCTAATACTCTCCAAATCGGAACATCCCAAAAGCAAGCATTAATGTTATGGTGATGAAAATAGATAAGGTCGTGATTCAGCGAGTCGTGGCAAGAATGTGATCATTTAGTGTTCCTGCACCAACTACCAACGGAATAACTCAACAATTTATTTAGTATAGTAAGGAATTAAGATAGGACAAATAGTATTGGAATTTAAAAAAATGATCTGTTCAGGTCTGAATCAGTTACTGTGGTATTTCGCCGACTTAGAAAAGCGTAAGTGCTATAAATTACCTGGAGGTCTACCAGATTGGGATAATGCAGGAGATTCTTGCACGAAATGGCGTAGCTTTGGAAAGTGAGTCTAAAGTGAAAGGCTAGATGCGCTAGAAATAATAATAGTTATACCTATAAAGTAGAATTGCTATGTTAATAAAAACTATAGTTTAGTTTATGATAAAACTTTTGCTATGTAATCTGCTACAACCCAGATCCTATAAACAACGATTCGTTATCCGTTAGTATAAGCACTGGCAGTTTGTCTAAAACTAAGGAAGCATTTCTCATCGATACACATAATGTTTAGAATTAACAATCAATCCCGAACGACTGTAGTTCGGTTTTTTCTAAAAAGAAAACTAAGGGAAAACGATTCATTTCTTGAATATAGGAATTGGACATAAGAATTGGAGGAATCGGACATACATAACCAGTGGCGTAGGGTGTCTAGGCGGGGCACCGTGTCAAAACTTACTTAGGAAGGGTACAGATTTCCAAAATGCATAAAATTACAAGAAATAATTATTTATTATAAATATACCTATGTATCACTATTTAACAAAAAAATAACAAACAATTCAAATCAAATGTACACTCTCCTTGTCTTGTTTTCGGCAAAGTGATTTATTAAATCATTTACATATATCTGATGATGACTTATGATTTCCCAATGTTGGTCCGGGCTCCTTTGTAGAATAGACCATCTGCCTTCCTGCCAGGCAGCTCGTAAAAGGCAAGCATAGGCTTACTGTCACTAACACCTTGACTAGGTGGTAGAGTTTCGCAGCGACCCACCCGGATTGGTACCACCGCCTTACCTATTCCTGCCGCCATAACGTCATGACGTGTTCCGGTTTGGAGGGTAAGGTAGCCGGTAAACGTACTTTTGCTCAAGGCCTAACATCCCAGCCTCAGGTTGGCAACGCACCAATACCACCTTTGGTGTCTCTAGGCGGCGTGAATTTCTTCCCATCAGGATGTCCGTCTGCTTGTTTGCCTTCCAATGTCATAAAAAAAGGGATTTCAGAAATAAAATAAATAGGGAAGTTTTTATTAATATTTGCTTATGCACGTTGCGGGCCCTCGTGGTCCTGAGGCCCCATATAATTGATACGGCTGATACCGCGGTAGCTACGCCCCTGTACATAACCTATGTAAAAATTCGTTTTTTGAGTATGTTCTGGTGGGATGCTAAAGACCATCACTCATAAATTAAGTAGGTACATACCATTGACCTCTAAGTGTACATACACATCGTTGTCGCAAGTTTTTATTCTAAAAATTGACATATCATATTGTTAACGTCTACCATGTGTTCATATTGTGCAATTGTTGCCTTAAGCTTTGCGCTCCACTTGCTCACTTGTATGGTATTTTATTTTATAATAAGGATTTCACATAAAACTTCGCTAGTTGCTACATTAAGTACACCGAAAAATATTTGGTAATTCCTTTTTACTATTTAGAAATGGAAGCTATTACTAAAGAAGCTTTCAGATCTTTGCGTATTAAGGCTGGGCATAGACGTACGGTTTCTTAACCAAAAAATCAAGTTAGGAATTGCGTACATGTACGGTTTTTAGGGTTCCGTGACTAAAGCCCAGAAAACGGAAACGGAAACGCCCTTAAAGATTCTTTATGTCTATCTGTCTGTCCGTCAGCATGGCATAGCCATTTTTTTCTGTAACCTTAAAATCTATGATGTTAAAACTTGGTAAGTAAAGATATATTCTGTGAACCGCCTTAAGATTTTTACACTAAAATATAAAAATAACGATAAGTTTTGTTAGTAAGAATACTTAGATATATATTAAACAAATAAATAAAAAACATACTAAAACTCAAATATTTTTTATTTTTCATATCCATAAATCTTACGTATTTATGGATAGATCTTTAAAATTATATTAAGGTTTTTATTAATATTATATTATATAATTATTTTTTTATTAATTATAATAAAAAAATAATTATAGACTGAATAGTTTGCACGACTGAAATTTTTAAGGTAGAACAATGTGTGTCCCTCCCTTGCAACTTCTAAAATAATCTAAAAAATATGTGTGATGTACATTACTATGTCAACTTCCACCGATAATTGGTTTGAACGAGATCTAGTTAGTAGTTTTTTTTAAATAGGTACTGTAACATCAACACTTTAAATAGTTGTGTTTCACTATCAAGAGATAGTGCTGTGGAGTTTAGAATCGCTCAACCTTGTAGAAAAAATATTTTAATATGATGTCTTTGTTATTATGAATCCGATATAGTCCGGTGTAAAAACCTCGCAGTAAGTAACGTAGTATCAAAAAATGAATCCGCGTAAATGCAAAAGTGAAATCAAAGACTAATGTCTACTACATTAATCTTTGATAAATGAAATTAACTAAAAGAATTTTCATATTCTGATTGTTGCTACGGAACCCTTCATGGGCGAGAAGAAAAATAATGGATTCCTGATGCAACTAATGTAAAAATAAAATACGAAGTGATATGGGTAATTTTTTAAGCTTTCTATTTGGTTTACCTAGCGCGTCATAACCATTGATAATTAATTAGTTGATAAACATTACTTTTTAATAACCTAGTATATCACAACCAATTATAGTCCAGCAGTAAAAACCGAAACTAAAACGCTACTTCGCGAAACGTCATGCTGCTGTCAATCTCTGAAGAGTGAGAACCGAAAATGAAAATCTCACCACTACTTTTACGTGCGTTCGGGTCGTAATAACGAAAAAAACATGTCGTCACATTAGGCGTAGTGCTCTCATAGATTTTGGTTTGGTCAGAACAGAGATGGTAAAAGTGTTTCTTAAAATTTGAACATTAGTATCTGGATCTTTTGTTAGATATTCATCACTGACACATAATACCACTTACATTTAGAACATCAAGTCTCTGTTCTATAAATTTATTTTTCGCAATTTATATTAGGCATAGGCGGAATAACGATTCACGAAGTAACGGTTTCGGGTTTGACTTCTGAATAGATGTTTTCTCACATCGCAATTAAAAAAAGTAAAAATACAACAGCACCAAAAACTAAAGAGTAAAGTTATTATCTGTAAAGGAAGCTGTTGCTATGGTGATATACTTACAAAGTTTTGTCAATATATTTATTTGTCATTTTACATGTACTTTTAATTTCATTAATGATCATTTTAAAATTTTATTAGTTTGTAAATAAATACAAAACAGAAAGATGAACGAAGAACAATTTGGAGTGCGTCATGTGATTGGTGCACCTGTCGCAACGACACGGCTTGCGGAACAAGCTATAATATGTATGCCACCAAGAACTGCCAAATTTACGCTGGCTGAATGGAGGTTGAGCAATGAGCAGCGCTGCAGAAACACCGAAGACCAACAGCAGTTAGCCGACCGTATAATTAAAGAAAGTGAGAGAGTTCGAGATGAAACAGCTGAACGCGCTGAAATTATGAAAGCAACATCTGATAGACGCATCGAGGAAAGAATAGGTGACGTAGAATTTAATAAAAATGAGTTGCAAATACAAAGGAAAGAAATCTGTCTAGAACTAGAAGCACTGGGCATGTATAAAACAAGACTGCAAGATTGCCTTGCGTCTCTTCAAACTAATGCTTTAAATATTTGTCGAAAGTGTCTTATGCTTAGAGATGGACGTATTGGTATTGACCTCGTGGTAGACGAAGTTGAACATGCTTTGCAAACAGAGATAACCACTATACTAGGTGGACAGAGTCTTCTAAATCGAGCTTTAGAACAGTTGAATGAACAAATGAGACGGCTACGTTCCACACGCTATCTTTTAGATCGCGATCTTCAATATAAGCAAGGGGCTATAGACACGGACGCACAGTGTCTTTCTCTCAAACCTTCTAGCCTCTGCCTATCCATATATGAAGGCTACGCAAGTCTTGATCCAGCAAATATTTCCGCTGATGAATACAATACCTACTCTGCTAAAAATATTCAATCAGCTGCCAAAGAAGTAGCAAGTGCTAGGCCTATAAGGGTTTTTATAGATACATTGTTAAAACAAGTAATTGATGATCTTTGGAGTGCATTTAATAAGTGCAACCATGAGTTTAATGAACGTATTAAAGAAACCAAAATAGCTAAAGGAAAGCTCGAAGACATGCACAGGGAAACTACGCAGAAGATTGCAAATATGCAAAATAATATTTTAATGTTGCAGAAGGCATTGGTTTCCAAGGAAGGCAATGTAGGTTTGGCACATACTAGGCTCGGGAAACGAGCACAAAGAGTAGGTGCAGAGCTAGTCCGGGATCCACCTGGCCAAGCTTTGTATTATGAGAGTGAAATGTTGCGTCACAGTGTGGAACAGCTTCAGCAAATGCTCTATGAGGCTACTTCTTCTCTTCGCTATCTCAATCAGACCCAGATACAACTGGAAGAAGATATTAATGTGAAAATGAATACTTTGAAGATAGATGAAGTTGATTGTCTGACTTTACGGGCAACCATGGATTTTCACGCATATTAATGAATATTTCGGACTTTTTGTGTTCAGTAATATAAGTATTAGTATCATGTTTTATTGTTGTTTTCTTTTTTACTTATTTCGTAACGCAATCAGTTTTCTTTCCGTCTTTTGTTAGGTATATTAGTCAGAACTATCATACATATATGTATACTAGCTGACCCAGTAAACTTCGTACCGCTTGAAAATAATGATTCGATAGTAGCGCAGTCTGTCGGATCCAATGTGAAATATTCGAAAATTAACAACTACTTATCATTAAAAAAATATATAAAAAAACATTTTCCAGGAGACCAAATTGTGAATCTAAAACATTCTCGAATTCCCTTGAACACGAACGAAAAAATCATCAACTACTTATTACTAAAAAACTAATTAAAAAGACATTTTCCAGGAGGCAAATAATAATTATGAATCTAAACCATTCTCAAATTCCCTTGAACACACAAAAACAATTTCATCAAACTCGGTCCAGTCGTCTAGAAGAAGTTCAGTGACAAAAACACGAACACAAGAAATATATATTTTAAGATAGGGAACAAATTGATAGAATGTGTTATAATCCAAAAGTATATAAATTTGGTTGCTAGTAGCTTTTATTTTTCAAATGTTTGATCAATGCTATGTAGCGGTTTTCAGTTAAGGCAATCTATGGTATCCGTTCTGAAAAACATAATAATTTGTAATGTACTTATATGTTATTTAAACAAGGAATAAAACTATATTGCTTTTTTATTGAACCAGGAATTTAATAGAAAATTGACGGTTCTTATACGATTCGTAGGGTTTTACCTAAATATTTAGATGCGAAGAATTTTAAAAATCAAAAACATTTTTGACCAAAAAAATTTGTGCGAGTGTGGATGGAGACTTAGGTTGATATTCTACGATCAATCACTAGGGTAATTATCTGAAGGTGGTGTCAAGAGAAGTCTCTTCCATTCGAATCCATTCTATTTGTATGAAAAGAGTAATAAATGTGAAGGAAGTTATAGGTCTACAAGGAACAAGACTAACGTAAGGGACTTGATGTGAAAATGTTTATATATTTATGTATGCATGTTAGTATGTAAGTATGTATGTATATAGGTATGTATGTATGTTGGTATATTTGCATGTATATACCTAGTCTTGCCATAAATAT
>NJDD01012691.1:5672-29496 GCA_002245505.1 Calephelis nemesis | reverse complement strand
TATGTATGTTGGTATATTTGCATGTATATATGTGTAATTGAGTCATTTTCGTTTTAACGATGTTTGACTATTTTTTGTTATTTCATTTCAATTTTTTCAACGTGAATGCTTATTTTGCTGTATCACATTTTTGCCAATGGTTTTTAGGTTGTTAGTTTGAGTGCTAGATTTTATATTTAACCGATTTTGAAAAAAGTAGGAGGTTATAAGCACGACTCCTACATTTTTATACTAATCCATTCTTCCGTCATTTGTGAACTGGTTTCTTTCGAGGTGGTTCCATTGTCACAAAGTCAAGAACTGATGATGGAATCCCATAGGAAACCGAAACTACTCCATTTTTATGTAGGTAGCTAGACGATGTGTTCATTGAAACCGAATTGAACCGACTTTTACTGCGCTTAATTTTTACACGTTACGTACGGTTTAATTTTGTTTGAAATCGGACTATAATTGTAGAAATTTAATTAAAGTTAATATCAAAGTTACAATATAAAATGTGTCTTTTAATTTCATAGCCTAGCAAAGATTGCAAAATGCAAATATGTTCCTAGCGTTGCGACCAACTGCGAATATCTTATCTTCCAGATTACTTAACTCCTGGATAAGTCATAACAGTAACAAAAAAGTCATATGTATCTATACTAATATTATAAAGAGGAAAGGTTTTATTTTATGTTTGTTTAAAATGAATAGGCTCCGAAAGTAGAGGATCGATTTAAAAAATTCTTCACCTTTAGAATGCTACATTATAACTGAGGCACATACGCTTTGTTTCATCAAAAACGGTGCAGTAGAAGCCAAGTTATGCAGGCGAAGCTACGCGAAACCGCTCGTAAATAATACTTATATTATTTTTAAAAAGTGCACGTACTTGAGAGAGTAAAAATATGTACCTAGAAAATTCTTATTTTTGTGGTCGTCTTTGTTTTTGGCGTCTTTGGAATTGTTAAAATGAAATGAAACGAAAATAATTTATTTTGCAGAATATGTGCACATTTGGTGCACAAGTATTTTAATATTTATAAATTATTTATTTTTCCAAACCTACCCGGTCAGGAGAAGAAACTGCAAAACAAACCCCTCAGCAACCAGGACTGCATACCATACCATGCATACTGTGTTAATTAAAAAAAGTAGAGTAAAGTATCTTTACGCCCATAATATCCCCGAATTGTCAGGCAGAGGCACGAGCAGGGCACTCACGACTAGCGGAAGACACTAAGTCCCACAATAACATATCCAATCCCCAGAAGCATTTTTTTATTACAAAATTGGAAACACCACATTTTCTTTTTGTTGCTCAATCGAATCGAACCCTGGACCCCACGAAGTCAAGTCCAGCACTTAGACCGCTAGACCACAGAGGCGATACTACTACTAAGTTGATCTAGATAATACTTTCATAATTGAACAAACTTCTTGTGATTTTGTGTTCCACAACCAGGTGCATATATTTGAATGGCTTTTATTTGTACAGCGTATTTGAAGCCTCACAATCTCTGTTCTGGGCGTCGTTTGGAATGGTCGGTCTGGAGAACTTCGAGCTGACCGGCATCAAGAGCTATACCAGATTTTGGGGACTGCTGATGTTCGGATCGTATTCCGTGATCAACGTGATCGTTTTACTGAACCTCCTCATTGCCATGATGTCCAATTCTTATGCAATGATTGATGTAAGTTATAAAAAAATATAATAAATTAAGGTTTTATTTAGAACTAGCTTCCACTTGCGGTTTTAATCACGTGCTAAAGTATATTTTTATGAATCATTGTCTATGTGTCATTCTAGTGTATAAACTACATATTTCTGTAAAGTTTCAAGTAAATCCGTTTAGCAGTTTTTGCGTGAAAGAGTAGCAAACATACATCTATTTTCACAAACTTTAATTTAATAATAGTAAGTATAATTTAATATTAAAAGAAAACCACACCATCGAGTAAATTTTCTAAATATAAATTTTTTTCTTAAACACTACGAAATTTTAAACATTCGCTTCTTGTAAAAAAGTATTTTTATCTCACGCGTCATAGTAAAATTAATCGAAGGCACAAGCAGAACACCCACGTTTGGCCAAAAGTAAATCCTAAAATCTGATAGGTATATTCATGCCCGTATCACCGAAGAGGTAGGCAGGGGTACAACCCAACACAAAATTACCACGACGTGGTAGGTGGCAAACCTATCGCCAACAATCTCGAGCAACGTTTCTTTTGAAAAACATTTATGTTTCCCAGCCCGACCCTGGGACCTCATGCAGTCAAATGCAACAACTGTTAGAGCTCAAATGCGATAATAGGTATAGATTTGTCCAACCTGGGGAACGTTGTTCTTATCAGAATTTTCTCCCTTTATACAATTTTGCAAGTAAA
Organism: Calephelis nemesis; assembly: GCA_002245505.1. Lineage (NCBI taxonomy): Eukaryota > Metazoa > Arthropoda > Insecta > Lepidoptera > Riodinidae > Calephelis > Calephelis nemesis. Next base: position 27,123 of record NJDD01012691.1, on the reverse strand, counting down.
ATTACATATTGTTATTAATATTTTAGGAACATTCGGATGTTGAATGGAAATTTGCGAGGACTAGATTGTGGATGAGCTATTTCGAAGAGACAGGAACTCTTCCACCGCCATTCAATATTTTCCCGACACCGAAATTATTAATGACTCTCTTCGGTTTTAGAAAGAAGGAAACATCTAAAAAAATTCAGGTGAGATTTTCAACATAACGACTAGTTTGGGCTTAGTTTGCTATTTAGTTTATATTATGTTAGGTGGAATTAAGTAGAAAAACGAACACAAGAGTCCTAAAAATAACGAAGATGAGTATGATGACGACGACAATCAATCAAGAGCAATTTTTTTAAATAAAAGTTTATCAAAAAAACTAGTAACAAACTTAAACTAGTTAATGAAAATGTGTTTTTATCCCGATGTACCTCTGCCTACGTCTTAGAGGATCCTAAGTCGTAGGCAGAGGCAAAGACAGAGCACCCTCAATTAGGCGATAGGTGTCAAGCATATCGCCAACTAGGCAAATAACCAATCTAGGGAATTTTTTTTTTATTAAAAAAAACTCATTTTCAACAAAATAAGAGTTTGGCGTTGAATTTGACTTCCTGACGTTGTCAAGTTGACGAAGTCAAATTCAACGCCGAACCGTTGGAACATAGAAGCGTTTAACTGACTAGTTAATAAAAAAGTCTGAGTTCCCCGTGTTGCTCCTTTTCAGAGTAGACCATCTGCCTTCCTGCCAGGCGGCTTGAAAAGGGTGAGAACAGGCTTACCGTCACTAACACCGTGACATCTCATTAGGTGGTAATGTTTCGCACCGACTCGCCCGGATTGGCACCACTGACTTATCTATTCCTGCCTCCATAACACCAGTGCTTGCCGTTGACGTGTTCCGGTTGGAAGGTCCCTTAACCTTCTGTTGACCTTGACCTTCCTTCAGTTGGTATACTTATTTTTGCTCAAGACCTAACATCCCGGCCTCAGGTTGGCAACGCACCATTACCAACTTTGGTGTCTCTTAGGAGGTGTGAATTCTTTAGCATCAGCAAATTCGCCTGCTTGCTTACCTTCCAATGCAAGAAAAAATAGTTCAGTCGAACTGTTTACTTTGCCAACAAGAATCTGCGTTTTATTATGTGGGCAAAACCTAAAAGCTTGCATTTACTAATAGCCCAGTAAAAAGTTAAATAAAACCATGATCTGACCAGTTTTGGCGCAATGAGTAAAAAATGTGTTCATTAATACTTAAATAAGTCTGACAAAAAAATTATATATTGATTAAGTTTAATTATAAAAGATCGATAGTAACAGAAACTTTTATGTAGATTAACTACATGTTAAATTCTTAACTAAGCAATAAACCCACTATAAAAGTTACTTACAACTCTGCAGGCAGCGGTGAACTTATCAAGTTTACCTTTTATTAAAACTGAGCCCACGATTTATGTAATATGCATTTAGTTAAAATTAACACCATTATTACATGGGTAAGGCAGTTATGTTTTAATTATAATAGTTCATTAATAGTCATAATCACCAGTTTTAACTTAAAAACTGCTTAAGGCTTAAGTTTAATAACTCATTTTGGTAAAATTAGGGTAGAGTTTCATGGAATCTTTTGTACGAATTTTGTATAACGACCAATTACAGGGAAATACTATAACTTAAGTTTTTTATTTTATGGTATCGCATTCCCGTTTTGTCTAAAATGAGTTACAATTAAGTTTATAAAACATTTAAGCACACGTGGCTGCTGGTACCTACGCTAGATACATTTAGTGACGCGTTCGCGTTAAAATATATTAATAAACTAGCGGCCCGTCCCTGCTTTGCACGGGTATAAAATATACATGTAAACCTTCCTTTTCAATCACTTTATCTATTAACAAAAAACGCATCAAAATCTGTTGCGTAGTTTTGAAGATTTAAACATACAAAGGGACATAGAGACAGAGGAAACGACTTTGTTTTATGGTCCAGTCATAATAGTAGTAAGTTCACCTCGTAATTCGAGATACCCAGCTGTAAGTCTGTAAATACTTGTATACTGACACCCTAAAAGTTATCTACATATGGTAGGGTGTAAGCAACTGTTAAATTTCAAGGTCACAAAAATCGGTTTTTTGCTATCAACTTAATCAACTATATATGGCGCGTTTTCGACCGGAGGCACCGGTTGACATTATCGTCTTCAACCACATCGCCCGCGTGCTCTACGCCCTCTATCTCGAAAACGGTTCACCGTATAAAAAAATTTTTCATACAAAATTTGTGGAGAATTTTGTATTCTACAATATTTATAATAAACACAAATCGAAAAAAACCCATAGAAAATGAGGTATTTCCAAAAAAAGCGTAAAAAAAAAAACGATTTTTGTGACCTTTGACCTTGAAATTTAATAGTTACTTACACCCTACCGTATGTAGGTTTTGAGACAACTTTTAGGGTGTCAATATACAAGTATCTACAAACTTACAGCTGGGTATCTCGAATTCCGAGATTCTTACCTAATTTAAGCTTAAATAACTGAACAATTATACTATTTAGTGATAAAGCAAACGTTAAGTAATGAGCCCTCCAAATTCAAATATTTTTGTATCTAAAGTTTTTTAATGTATCATTTTTTTTGGGTTTTTCACTAGTGCTAGTATTTACCATTAGTGAAGTTGAAATTTACATCAAGTTAACCAAAATTGTTTTCAAAATAAGTCATAAGTCGTCTAAGAAAGTCATGTCAGGGTCTTATGTATAGTCGTGGCCCCATTATTCAGGATTATTTCATTAGATTTGGCGGCAACGAGGAAATACACGATACGCTAATTTCTTCATGATTATTTAATTTGTGCACTTTTACTGAAAAAAATTGTATAAAATGTCGCCAAAATTGACTAATTTCACTTTATGAAAAAAACTACTTCAATAATTTCTCTCGATGGCGTCGAAACTCCATTTTTTACTTTATCACCAAATTCGAAAAAAAGCAGGTTATGTGTTGGACTTTTCTACATATTTTTTATGTATGGCAATCGATTTCTCCGTAATTTCTGAACCGATTTTAAAATCATTTTTTTTATTTGCATCGGGAGGTGGTTTGGCTGACGGACAATAATGACTACTAATTATTTTTATACCTATATTATGATAGCGTAAGCAAAAAATAGGTATGCGAGGTTATAGATTTTTAAGGAAAATAATGTTCTAATGAGAAGAACTATTTAGGTATTCCTTTCTCGTATCACAATGTTCATTCCCGTACACCTCTCAAACGGCTTAACCGATTCTCATGAGCATATTGAGTAGGCCTGAGAATCGGCCAACATCTATTTTAATACGCCTGAGTGATAAATGTGACTCCCCGAATTTTTTTACTAAACTCAAAGTCAAAAAAGTAGCAGAACAGCGTCTGCCGGGTGAGCATACGAGTATTATATAACTTATGTGACAAGCTAAGCTATCTTTAAACGACGAGTGACGCACCGCTTACAATTTTTTAAACCTTTTTTTGACTGTAATGTGACCATTATTTGATATTTACTATCTAAAATGCACCTGATTTCTTGATTCAATTGTCCTGAAATAACTGCATAGTATACAACAATTTCGATTTCCGCTGTCTGTTTCTAAGTATGTTTAGATTTTTAAAACTAAACAACGGATTTTGATGTGGTTTTTAATAGCTAGAGTGCTTCAAGAAGAAGGATTATATGTATAAATAGCAACTGCTAGTATAATATAAAATGAAACTAAAGACTGCTGACATTTGAAAATTTTCAGGAAGAAAAAGAGAGAGAAAATGACGCTCAATACACCGCAGTAATGCGTGCTCTGGTTTGGCGCTACGTGACATCTATGCATAGGAAGTTGGATGATGACCCCGTCACTGAGGACGACATCAATGAGCTGAAGGGAGACGTGTCATCTTTGAGATATGAATTGTTGCACGTGTTTGAAAAGAATGGACTGGATGTCTCATTCACTGACAAGAAAGAGAAGAGTAAGTTTGTCTCACTCACACATTTGTTTTCTTAATGCTACTTTTCCCTGTTCAGGTTGCACTCAACACCGGAAAATATTTTAGTGGGTTAATCTTATACCTTTAAATGAGCAATTCTTGTATATATATAATTAGAATCTCGGAATCGGCTCCAACGATTTTCATGAAATTTAGTTTATAGGGGGTTTCGGGGGCGATAAATCGATCTTGCTAGGAATCATTTTTAGAAAATGTCATATTCGTGTTTTATTGTTGTTGTTAAGTAACGAAGTCTGTTGTTAAGTAACGAAGTCAATGATTGTTTGCTTTGAGGTTAGACTTTTTAAATTTTCGTACTTAAATATAATTTCCAAAAAACACAATTTATAAAAAAAAAAAAAACGAGCAAAGCTCGGTCATTCACGTACTTATTATTATTTTAGCAATTGCCCTGTGCTTGGGTTAACGGGTAAGAAATGAATTAAAAATTTCGCCACAAGACTTGAATCCTCAGTAGCTCAAATAGTTAGAGCATTCGTCGGCTTGAGACAAAAGGTTACAAATTCAAATCCTGTCATGGGCGAAATTTTTCTTTCTTCAAAATTTATAAATTTTTATATTAAATAATTATATTGTAAAAGTTAATTATATTGTAAATGTGCTTTATTTAAACTGCTTTTAAATATCGTCAATGCAAAAAAGATATCCCCAACGCACGCAATAAAATGGCCGTTTCATTGGAGCACAGAAATTCTAAGAATATGGATTCATGATCATGTACCAAAAACAAGGTAGTTAGGATGCAAACGTAAAAAAAGATTTTTTTCCTTTGATTGCGAGTAGTATTTATCACGCAGACCAGCTTGATGCAGAAGTTCAGAATAGAGATTGACTACTGTGATTGAAGTAAGAGACACTGGTTTTTGGATTTAGCACATGACGTTTGGTGCGTGACGATAAATATGTTAATATGTTTCCCCCATGATGGTCCAGCCCTAGTGGGTAGAATAAACCATCTGTGTCTCTAGCAGGCAGCTCTTAAGAGGCGAGCACATGTTAAATAAATCGTTACCAACAACACCTCTTGTAGTAGAGTTGTATTAAGTACAGCAGCTTATCCGTGTAGGCATCCACCACCTATTCATTCCAGCCGCTACGGTTGTCTCACACCATCAAGATCTGGCTCACTGACTTTTCATATAAAGATGCTTGCCTCCTAGTTCTGCTGATAGATCCGTGCAATAAGTTAGCTTAGTATTTTTATCATGGTTTAACATTCCTGCATGGCATTTGAGGCGATCGGTAGTAAAGTTCTTCTTTTAATTATCTTGCAGCTGTTTTGGCTAAACGCATGAAAATCTGGGAGCGTCGTTTGATGAAAGATTTCCAAGTGGCACCTGTGTCGGTGGTGGAAGATGACGGTAGGCCAGTGCATGAAGATAGTTTGGCCAGGTTTAGGAGGATAGCCAAGATGGTGGTAGCTTCCTCTTCTGGGTCCAAATGGGACCAGACTCTGGCTGCTACAGGCATATCGTAAGATTATTTTTTATATAATTATCATTATTATTATTATTTTAATAAAAAGGTGTTCATTTCAAAATTCACTTTTTCAGTATTTGCTAAATTAATGTTATTAATAGCTGTAGCTATATCTATTTCAATATTTTTGTAATTTACCTGTCGGTTAAATTGTTAAAACCAGAATAATTATAATTAGCTTAGCTCTCTTTATATAGAAGTGATAATTACAACAATATGTCTAGGCTAATAATATTATAACTAATGCTGATAAATGGGTCATGATAGGTACTGCTATTATTCAGGTCCCAAATTGGTCGCTGTCGAACTCGTGAGTCTTTCAAGAACCAGAAGAACCTGCAACGCGCTATGGAGCAAGCAAAGAAGTTAGTGCTACATGCTCCCGTGCCCGGTAACTATCAGAAATGGGATAACATATATTTTTTTAGTTTCGACATGGGAGTTGACGTCTCCCATCAGTCAAGTTTAGATTTGCAACAATATCAGGTTTATATTATTCAAAATAAGTCATAGGTTGTCATACTAAATCATGTCAGGGTCTTGACTCTTGGGTAAAGCGGTGACCTCCTTACTCAACTTCATCTAACCAATTTCTTCACAAATACCTACTTCATGCACTTTGACTGAACAAAATTATACAAAATATGATCGAAATTAGCTTAGAATGAAATTAGATAATTTTATTCAATATCTACACGAAATGTAATAATAATGAAAATGCTGCGACCAGTTTACGATGGCGCCAAAATGATGGGGATAATGATAAGACGACCCAAAGACTTCAGTTAGTCACTATCCTTATATCCTCTAAAAAGGGAAAAGTTACGTTTTCTAATGTGTATGTAGATCTTTATAGCACATTTCTTTGGACTTTACTGTAACTTTTCTTTTATGATAATGGAAGGCAAACAAGCTGACAAATTTCCTGATGGTAAGAAATTCACGCCGCCTAGAGACACCAACGGTGGTAATGGTGCATTGCCAACCTGAGGCCGGGATGTTAGGCATCGAGCAAAAGTAAGTTTACCGGCTACTTTGCCCTCCGAACCGGAATATGTCAACGGCAAGCGTTGGACGTTATGGCGGCAGGAATAGGTAAGGTGGTGGTACCTGTCCGAGGCGAGTCGATGTTAGTGAAGTTAAGCCTATGCTCGCCTTTTACGAGCTGCCTGGCAGGAAGGGAGATAGTTTATTCTGCGAAGGAGCCCGGATCAACACAGGACAAAACTTAAATATTTAAAGTTTTATTAAGAGAGGTAAGTTTACGAAAATTTATAAAATTGATATTCAACAAAAATTAAATCAAAATCATTTCATTAGTTTGTTAGTAAAAAAATATATCTTTATAGCACCAAGATACTTTTTGATTTCTTTAGTAGGGCGACCCAAGCACGTTCTCTCTACGATTAATTATTATTCATCATGTATAGAGTAATCAAATATAATGTACGTTTACAGAAGGATCACGTGCTCCGTCTCCAATCCAGATGGAAATTCCTGGTCGATCACTCGTGGAACTCATCAAGGATATGTCACAGGACATGGGGGAAGTGGATTTAAGGACTTTATCCCCTTGGAAACCTGCAGGTTATACGAATAGCATCATCATCGTCATAAAAATCATACATAGGCATATAAACACTTTGTAACTGATGCTTATTAAACCGTTCATATCCATATTATATATAGAAGTGTGCAATATTAGTATGGAAGTGTGGATTACACACTTCCATACTAATATTATAAATGCGAAAGTCTGTCTGTCTAATTTTTGCTCTTTCACGGCTAAATCGCTAAACCGATTTTGGAAGAAATTTGACATGTATACAGCTAAAGATCCGCTATCAAAAACGAGTTACATAATTATTTTACAAAAATGGCAATATAGGCCTTAAGGACATAATAGGGGATGAAAGTTGTATAAAAATTATAATACGATTATCTAGAGAAATAGGATTATCTCGATAGCTGAAGTGGTTTTAATAAGAGAATGCATACGCTGTCAACATCTAGTTGTCTTAAGAATGACCGATGCTGGTATTGTCTCCCGTAGACGGCCTACAAACTATTTACTAGAGCAGGAGACAGGATTCCAGCCTTATATTTGTCTTTATATACGCTATAATATATCGTTGTTATAATCTTTTCTTTCGGTTAATATTCTTATTAGTTTTTAGAATAAAGTTTGCTTTACATGTACCTGGTCAAAACGCGGAAAACTTTTGCGTGCAATTATATAAAACTGCTGTTGCCCGTGGCGTTGCCCGCGTGGTCCCATGGGAACAGTGTTTCTGGATAAAAACTATCCTATGTGGTAATCCAAGTTACCCTCTATATGTGTGCCAAACTTTATAAAAATCGGTTAAGCAGTTTTTGCGTGAAGGAGTAATAAATAAACAAACATACAAACTTTTACATTTATAATATTATCAGGATTTTGCCCGTTTTAAGGCATTTAAAATTCTTATTACCTCTCACACAATTTCCTATTTTAATGCGATTTTTCTTGTATAGAAACCCTCGCAGTGCCAGTATTGAGAATGCCGAGTCCAGGTGGAACTCCTAGATGTGCTTCACCAAGGTCTCGCTCACGGAGCCCTACTCCATCTAAGGTACTATTTATAATTCTTAGTATCAGGTGTTACTTTGGAAAATGTCTTACTTAATATATGAAACTAGCTTTTGTCCGTATCTTTATCTAATACGTAAGTCATTTTATATAGTAATTAGTCTTTAGTAAAACCTAAACAAAAAAATTCAAAAATTTTAATTTTGAAATTAACGGATATCCAATCAGGTCAGGGGGTGGGAGAATTTAACAGATGCGGGTAATATGGCTAGTAGATACATGTTAACTTGACTTCACCTAAATATGTTTGGTATCTCCACGCCCATATCCATGGGCACTCACAACTTGCCGAAGGAGCCGAAGTCACACAATGTGATAAGTAGCAAGCCTATCGCCAACCTGGCACACACATGCCTTCATCGAATCTTAGAACTTAACAAAATAATACTTTTTGTAAAAATATTTTTCAAACTTATATTTTCTATGTTACGTGGGTTAAATCTATTAATTAAAAAATGTAACCAAGGTATCTTGTGAAAATGTTACTACAACATAATTTTATTTCATAGTTATCAAGAAATGTAAAAGAAAAGACCTTTCTACAGAGGCGGATGGCCTAGAACAGAACGAAACAGATGTTTTCGATTCGAACGGTCGTACTTGACAAATAACACGAAAATTATCAAACAAACGCCTAAAATGAAACAAAATATCTCAAACGGTTCCGAGTAGAAAAAAATCGTTTGTGCTAAATATATAATATTTCCGTCACATCCATAAAACGAAAGAATAAAGTGTTTAATATTACCAAACTTTTTAGTGCGCCATCTGTGATCTTTTATCGTTATCATCAATATATTTGTATGTGTGTGTCAAATGCATGGTAGTGTGGGTAATGTTATATTTATTGATTGAATGTACTTTATAAGCATTATTATTAAAAATATTAGCGTTCTGCACTTCTCCTACACATAAACTATAAGTGTGCTAAATTTTATGCTTATCAAACAATTTTCGCAAAAAGGGGTCCAAAGTTTTGGCATTACGTATTAATATATAGATATAGCGCTTGGTGTTGTTCTTGAGTAAATTCTGGATAAATAACAAATTAATACATGCATCATTTTATAAATACCAGATGTAGCACGGGCTACCCGGCTACCCGTGCTACATCTGGGACCTGTTCATTTGATTGTTTACTAGTTATTAATTTCCTGACGATTCAGTTTTTATCCTGATACCGCCATTAATAAATTAGGATAAAAACTGTATCGTCTTTTAAGATTGACGGACAGTTTGTATGTGTATTAATTAATTATTTCCTATCGATAAAGTTTTTATCCCGATACCGCCATTAATAAATTAGGATAGAAACTAGATATAGATAAAAAATGGATATAGATAATATAAAGGATAGAGAATAGGATATAATTTTTTAAGATCAACCGACAGTTTCGAATTTTGTCAAAATTGGTTTAATTATTTCGGAGTTTTTCCGGAACATCATGGTACGATTTTTAATATATAAAAGGCCGATATTTGGCATCTAAAATTGCAGGGTCCATGTGAGAAGCAATCCCAAGCACGAACGAGAAGTGCCAGTCCTGTCGCCAGGCCCTCGAGTCCGGTGGGAAGTGAACGATCTCTACAACCAGGTATGTTGAAGCTTAAAACTAAGATGCGTACTTACATTTTATAGTATAATAAAAATTTGTTGGTAAAGTATTATTCAGTACCTTCAAGCCCTTATCCCCGAAAGGTGAGGCAGAGGTACAACCAGGACACCTAAGATTAGCCGAAGTTACTTATAGTGTAAAAGTATAGTAGTAAAATGGTATATAACATGTACAAACATTTCTAATAAATTGGTGATTTCTAGATCCTAGTCCTTTAAAATCGAAGCGAGTATCCAGAGAGTCACAACCGAGAGTTGTGAAGAAGAAAGGAGCCGGCACTATATCCGATACACAGGTACGAACCCATACACTTTATAATAAAAGATATCGTGTATTTATATTATTCAATAATTAAATTTGATAAATCTAATCTAATCTGAAAAATGAAAACATAATAAGGTTAGGTGCAACAACGAACAATGATTATTCTGCTCTCCACAAACTAAACTTATTTTAGATGCAAGTCATCTTTTTTAAATAAAACAATAAAAATTGAAGTGGGACATTTTAGACATGTCATGTTTTTTTTTTATATTAGAAGGCAAACAAGCAGTCGGATTTGCTGATGGTAAGAAATTCTCACCGCTTAGAGACACTAAAGGTGGTAATGGATGTCAACCTGAGGCCAGAATGTTAGGTCTCGAGCAAAAGTAAGTTTACCGGCTACCTTACCCTCCAAACCAGAACACGTCATGACGTTATGGCGGCAGGAATAGATATGGCGGTGGTACCAATCCAGCGAGTCGCTGCGAGACTCTACCACCTAGTCGGATGTCACGGTGATAGTGACATTAAGCCTATGCTCGCCGTTTACGAACTGCCTGCCGGACATGCAGATGTTATAGTCTGCAAAGGAGCCCGGACCAACACGGGATATATCAAATTGTGGTATTTTTAATCAATGTTTTCAGAATGATAGATTAAACTTTTGTAGGGATTTCGTCTAGGTACTAATCTGACAGCATGAAAAGCTTTTTGTCTTTTTCTATTTCTTTCGTTAAAAGAAGATAGCGATAACTTAAAATAATTTTTCCACCACTAAAATTACCACCACTGTGTCTAAAGTTGTCTATAAACTACGGTTATCCCTTACTACCAGGAGAGCCGAATATTGTTCGGTGTCTTGCATATTTTTTATAAATATAACAAGGACAATTAAATATGTACAACACACAAATGGAATGATCGAATCCGAGTTTCATGGGCTAATGTATACGTTTTTTAAGCTTCACGAGTATATTAAAGACTTACCATTTAATAAATTAAAAAAATGTATTAACATTAAGTTGTATGGTAAGGGTTATTTAAAAATATTTAGAAAACAGAAATGCTTGTTATTATTGACCCTCATACCAATCTCTACAAATTAATCAAATGTAATAAACTTTTGAAAACTAGATTTATAAGAAAAAAGACTAGCCCGCTGAGTTTCTTTCGTCGGATCTTCTCAGTGAGTGGGTGCGTTCCGATCTAGTGGTAGTTTTTAGAATTACATATTCGCGTTATAAAAATCTTTGAATTTGATTTTTGAGTTTTTTAAACCTTTTTAGTAATGTTATATAGAAACAAAAATGAATGAATTTATGGTCATTTAATTTTCTGCGGCTCCTGGGTTTTATTAATCCGGCTCTGAGTTTAACTATTTTGTTTGTTTATATGTAATTCATTTTTAATATTGTGAAAGTAAACAAAATATATCAGAATAAATTTATCTTGAACGTAAGAAAATTATATACATGTTTATAAGGCTTGAAACTATGGGTTAAATACCTAAGTAAATTTAATTAAAATCCCAGACCCCGAAATTACCCAAATCAGTGTTTAACAAAGTCGAGTTAGTTAGGCCACTTTTAATTAAATCTATTTTAATGATTTCTAATTCGTCGGATTCGTTTCCGCTCGTAATAGTAAGTACTAGCCTATTAAATTGGCATGGTTTGCTGTCCTGCAGCTGTCATATAAATAATCCTAAATTAAACATACCACCCGACAAACGGTTCATCTCTCTAAAAGTATTAAGATGCAACATGCACACACACATTCAACTTACATCACTCCTCCTTTTGATGCGCTTGACATAAGCTGCAAAGATTACCAAACATAATATCTAAGCCTGAACTAAATTTAAACTGTGATCCAACAGCCACCTCCCCATTCTTTCATCAGATCCTTGTCATCAACTTCTCGTTATCAGAAAATATGAACAGATCTACTTAAGATGAATCTAACGAGTAACTCCAAATCAAATCCAAACTCCAAAATCCAAACTCGATGGGTTTACGAGTAGACAGGCATTCCAAGGTTACGTCTCCTATCTTTGAGCTTTAACATCAGACCAGCTCAATTCACATATATTCAACAGTAAAATAAATACCTGATGCTTACAAATCAGCTAGTGACCTTGAAAGTCTGAACAGATCTCCATAAGTTATAGCTAAGAATTATCTCGATCACCTCAGCTTTCGAATACCGCATCACAATTCGTCCATCCGTTGAAAAGAGATAAACCATATACACACACGCACATGCACTTACACACACACACACACACACACATATACACCCATACACATACAGGTCAAACTTATAATACCCCTCGATTTGCATCAAGGGCTAAAAATATGCACACAACTGCAAGTTCCATAGGTGGTGTGGGTACACCGTAACATGTCTTTCATAATTTTGTTTGTTAGTGTTGGTTAACGTGGTGTGTGTTACTGCATTAAATAATTAGTTTCTGTCACGATCCTGCCAGGAGGACATTTCAGTGTCACGGCCGGTGGCGCCGGACCTGAAGCCTCTGGAGGGTGCGCTGCTGCCGCCGCCGGCCAAGCCGAAGGTAATGAGTATTTTTTGTGTGCAAAGTGTTGGACTGCTTTCCCATCGAGAAGTTTGCTTTAAGAGTCGACTGTCGAATCCCGGGTCGATCAACAAAAAGAAAATTTGGTTTTCCAATTTTCTAATAAAACATGTTGCTTTGGATTGGGTATGTGTCCGGATGACGATAGGCTTGCCACCTATCACATTGTGGGACTAAGTGTCTTTGGCTAGTCGTGAGTGCCCTGGTTGTACCTCTGCCTACCTCTTCGGGAATATGGGCGTTAAGATACTTTTTTAGAGCGTTTTAGCGGACAGGTGCCACTAGGTTACTTATTCCAGCCGATTTATTGTTAGTCTTTGCCTCTGTTGTGTTCCGATTGGTGGGTAGTGTAAACGGTAAAAACCAACATTCTTAAAAACCCAGCTTCGGGTCCGCAGCGTAGTATTGGTGTCTGGAGGTGACGTGTAATTTCTTATAAATAGTCTACCTATGTGTATTGATGCGTAAAAGAAATTACACCATTTGAACAGCGGTATGCGAGATTAAGAAAATAAAAGTCTGTATCAACAGACTTGCGGTTGACCATACAGTACATAGTACATAAGTGAGGTTCGATGCGGAAATAATGCGGTAATAAGGAAAATTCGACTGACCTGTCTTTCTTCTTACTGCTTTCTTCAAGATTTGCACAAACGGTAACTTTGAAAGGATCTTCCAAATTTTGAGAGAGGATTCGAAATCGACAGCACTTTTCATTTACGAAGTAACAACAGATTTTAGTTTAGAGTTTATATCTTTTTCGCGTACATACAATAAATGTTTAAATGAAATCAATCAATAAATAAATAAAATAGGAGCAGTTGACTAAAAATTGGCAGCAGAACACATTTCTCATATTTTTAGAATTGTTGTCTGTCTGTCTGTCTGCATCCCGACTGCGATTCATTCCGAATCTACTGCACCGATTGTAACGAAATTTGACAACTAGCTACTTAAATTATTAGATTTAGGAATTGGGCTTCATAACCTTGGGAAGTATTAATTAAAGTTGTTTGTTTGTCCGTTGTCGCGAATTAAGAAAAAGTAAACAGTTTATGTGAGTTCACTTTACCTTAGTTAACCAAGTAAGTTCACAACAGAAAGTATAATTTAAAAGGTACCCCATTTTTTTAATTAAGTTAATGTAAAATGATATAAAAACTAAAATAATGAGAACACACTAACTTAAATTTAAGGACAATTTATTATTTAGCCAAGTTGTAAAGTTGAATAATACAGCGTAAGCCAAGAAACCTTTTAAGAATGTTAGTTTTTGCCAATTTTATGTACATTTCTAAAACTTGGCTAGCCTTGACAATACTACAAAAAACAGCTATAAATATTACAAAATCATAATATCTTCAGAAAACAAAGTAAGGTTACCTTATCCTCTCGCATTAAGCACAACAACGGCGAGCACAAACAATAAGCTGTGATAGACTAAAAAATAATTTTATTTCTTTACTTCTTACATTATAAGGATATTTGTATCTTCACGGCCATATTCCCGAAAGAGTAGGCAGAGGCACAACCAGAGTACCCACGATTAGCCATGATCTGAGATATCTAAATTATTCCGTCTCTTTTTTTCGTTTAATTGGCAAAAGATACCATGCATTTAAAATAAGTTTAAATGGTGTTCAGCAGTATTAACACCACTGTTTTATTAAAAAGCATAAAAATTACTCTATTTAAGGTTTAAGCTGTAATAATATGTAATAGACAGTAGAAGGGCGTAGTAAATACTATAATGACGAATGACTATAAAGACGGCCCGTGATAACTAAATTTGTAATGTGCGTAGGAGCTTATAACAAAATTAAATACTGCATAAAAAGCTAAGGAGGTGGTAACAACCAAGATGGACCATTGCAGAACTATCAGCTTGTCTGGCATTTGAATGATAATTTGAAGATACATATGTAATCTTAATCATTGTTACAATAAAGTATACGACTTAGAGTAGCTTCACTTCCATATCCCCGAACAAGTGGGCAGAGGCTCAACCAAGGTACCTGCAACTAGCCGATAAACTGAGTCCCACAATGTGATAGGTGCCAACCAAGCACATTTTTAATCCCAGACAACTTTGTTTTTTTATGAGAATTAGGAAAAACACATTTTATTTTTGTCGCCAGACCCCCGGGTCGAACCTGGGACCCCATGAAGCCAAATCCAACAACCGAACCGACCAAAAATACCATAGAGTCTGTACAAACGCCTTAATTTATATAAATTGTCAAAAATCTTCGGCTAACATATGAGATACTATATCAAAATATAGTGCATTCAACAATGCATTAAAAACTGACAGTCGCGGCCTACTACACAAAAATGGTAAACTGTATAAATATCTTCTTTCTTTATTTTATTCATAAAAAATCTATTGCTGTTCGTTAGTCTTTCTAAAATTCGAGAACAGCTGGACCAATTTAGCTAATTTTGGTTTTGAATTATTTGTGGAAGTCTTAAAAAAGATTAAAAGATAAGAAAATAGGGGATAACTTCAAGTAAACTAGGAAAAACAGCATTGTGAGCTTTCCCATTCAAACAGAAAAGGAAAGGGAAAACAAAAAGTAACTCTGTGGTCTAGTGGTGGTGTTGTCGTTTACTATATGAGGGTAAGACAGCTCGTGTGTTTTATTAAATTTTCTAATTAAAATAACTTTGCTATTGGTTTTATTTGGATAAGTGACCCTTATAATAAAAATAATTTTGCTACTGGTTTTATTTTAAAAAGTCACCAGGTTAGCGATAGGTGTACCGTGCTAACTATCATACCTAGTATGTCCATCAGCTAATCGTTGTTGCTCTGTTTCTGCCAACCTCTTCGGGGATACGGGCGTGAATGTACTTTTTAATCATTTATCGTATTTAATGTAAATATTTCATTATAACTTTGTTCGTTGTATATAATTAGGCACCTCCGACTCCCACAATGGAAGTAACACCGTGCACACCCATCTTCAAACGGCCTCAAGCTAAACTTGCAGCAAGAAGTAGATCTCCGTCCCCTAAACCACAGGCGGTAAGTTTATTATTCAAATTATTTCGACTGGAAATCGACCTAAATAGGAGTTTTTGTTGACTTAGGTTGCATTTGTAGAAATAAATCTTTTCTCTATAAATATGTCATAATGTTTGTATCGCTCTAACCCTAAAATTAAAAAAAAGATGTGATCTAACACTAAAATGAAAATGAAAACCCCCATAAAGCCTACATGTATTGCAGCTCGGGCACGTTAGCCTTCAAATAAAAAAATCTGCATCGCATTTGGGCCATCCGTTCAAAAGTTATGATGCCACACACGCACTCACATACACACAGAAATGTCAAACTATTAACAACCAGAGGGTTAACGAAAAGAGTTTCGTCGGGAGTTAAAAATTAATACAAACAAAATTTTTAAAGCTGGCCAAAGTGCCATCAAAAAGAGTATCTTCAAAATTTGAAAATTAAATACTTATATTCTAGGAATATTAATACTCTTTAGCAAGAGCTATTTTTCCCATGACTCGACTTGTAATTCTTTTACTAGTCTGGTGCATGACTCGTTTGACAATTCCACTGAAAATATTAACACCGACTTTTTCCGCCGTAGATCGCTAGTCGTCATTGAGTACAATGTACAGAGTATAATATATAATATCTAGTCGTGTTACAGACCGTATACAGCAAATTATATACCTACTTAGGAAAATGTGGGTGGTGTAGTCGGCTTACATGAGGGAACACACGAACATACTAACAAATTTATTTTTTTTGAGGCGGCGCGCGGGTATTTCTTTAGAGCAGAAAATGTAACACATTTTTTACTCCTAAATTTTAAATCAGTTATTATTATACGCAAATATTAATATATTTTTATTTTGTACAAAGTACAAGGGTCCATCCAAAGGTTCGAATGAACTGGCTCTTCATAAGGATTCTAAAACCGCATAATTAACCGCATTAACCATGACAGTTATTCTAGTAACGGGTTTTACACTGTCGGGTTTGTGTACTTGTTAAACTGAATTGTATAACTAGAGAACGAGAATATATCAAATTTATAGTGCTACTATTTCAATTATGCGCTTCGGCTTTACACTTTTTACTCTTTTTACACTCTATACTTTTATTTTTAAATTGGCTGACCTAATCTAAATTTAAGCGAAATTGTTAATTATGTAATAACAACTATACTAGATATAATCTATGTAGATATCTTTAAAATACATTCGGATTTTCGAAGCTTGACGAATATAGCCGAAGCCCATTATTATAATAGTACTACCTATACTCATACTTATGGGTGAATTGGGAAACAATACCAGAGTCGACAAAATTCTTCCGGGGTAAAATAAATGCCATCATCATCGCTAACTATAACATTTTGCCATCATCTTCAAAACGTCATTGCTCGTCATTTTTTTGCCGTTATTGCCATTAATTTATTGTTTTGGGATATTGTGTCGTGGCGTTCAAGTTATGTATGGCTGTGATTGCCTTTTCCATTTATTCTTAAGCGTTTACATTTGTTTATGTTACTACGGTGATATTATATTATATGCAGGGATCAACTAATGCAAGCAGGCAAAACAAAATGCATATTTGTTTAAAACAAAAGTCTTTTAATCGGAGCTGTATAATTGCAGAATCCCAAAAAACCACATCTCCAGTCCACATCCAGTCGGGAGCAACTGATTCCGTCGTCGCCTGATGTTCTCCGCTCAGGGAAAAAAATAGAAGATGTCAACACTATCAAGAGACAACCAAAATCTGGATGGCTATAATTTATTTCAAGAATTCATATTTTATGGAAATATTTGTTTTGCGAAACATATAATTTAGACTTAAATGTTTTTCTTGGGCTGTATACCCATCAAGCAAACTGTGATAGAGTGAGCGATTCGTTCATTCGTTCACTTTTTTAAACAAACAGCTCTAGAAAACGACTACTATGATGTCCATCATTTCTGTCACTTCCTGATGTATAGCAGCTAATGATGACTATTATTAAGTTATAATAATTGTAACACATTTTCTGTACTTTGACATAAAAATTAAAATTTAATGGTATTCGGGTAACGATGTTTATAATATTATATTAATGTAGGTTGGTCTGTGATATATAAAAATCATATATTGCTTGTGCAGTTTAAATAGTAATAACGTATTTAAAAAAAGCGGTTGTCTGTAAAGTCGCTTTACAAACGATAGTTGAACGTGAAATTCATAAGAACGGAGGGAGATTTTGCCTCTTTGTCGCTCGTTTCGCGCTCTCGCTTGCACTTCAAGCCAAATGGCACGCCCCGTAGCGCGGTAACTCCGTATGAGTCACGTTTTTTGGTGCGTGCAGCCGGCTCCATCGAATTACAAGACGTTATTACGTCAAGAATGATTAGGTCAAATAGTAAAACTTTTTTCGAATACTGTCCTGCAGATTTTTTCCCACTGCCCACTTATATTTCGACTATAATAAAATACTGTCTGACCTTCCAATACTTATGAGAAAATTTTCCAAGTGAGCGTATTGTTAAACGAGTAACTTCACTTCGGTGCTTTTATTCATGTCATATAATATAAATCTGTGAAAGAATGTTAATAATTTTGGTTGACTAGTTATTTTGAGTGTCCCAATACATATTATTTAGAATGCTAATTTTAACATTAAATATATTTAGGTACTTATATATATTGTCTTTGTTTATTAGTCGTTTCTAAATTATTAAAAGGACACGACCATCCTTTAAGATAATCAAAGTACGATTTAGCAATTAGTTGTTAATGTTAATTTGTAAATTTATGAAAGTACTAAAGTTCCCTCCATTATGAAATATTAAAGTAAGTCATATTTTTATATTAGCTAGCTTCCCAGGCAAACTAAAACTGCTCTACCGTGCTATGTATTTTTTTTATCCTTATTCTTTAAACTTTTCAGTAGATTTTCTGTTATTCTTTGTAGAAAAATCCTACGAATCAAAAATCTGGGAAGTTTTGTCCTAGTCGCCACAGAATTATAAGTGAAACAACACAATTTTATTTCCTTAAATTAGTAGAAACCCTTAATAGATATAGTAAAAGAGATTTTAGTTTTATTTGGCATGCTGTGTATCGGTAGACTAGTATTCTTTAAACTGAGTAAACGAGATCATTCGTTCGCTGTTATTTTTTACACAGGCTTTAAAAAAGGAGGAGTATGTACGCAGTTCGACTCCTACATTTTTTGTATGTTAATAGATTTTTCTGTCATTTCTAAACTGATTTCTTTTTTAATTTAAATTTTCTTCTTAATCTTTTTTAAATTAAAAGGCTAGATTTGATGTAGTAATCCCCTTAAATTAAGGAAAATGCTTAATGTTGGTCTACTTAGGTTTAACTTAGGTTGTCACCTTTTTAGAACCCTGTCCCCCCTAATGTGACGTCACACATTTTTCAAACTTATGCATGAATCTAAAAATAATCAAAAGAAAACAGTTATTTTCTTTTTTTTACTTATTTTTATTAAATAAT
Organism: Calephelis nemesis; assembly: GCA_002245505.1. Lineage (NCBI taxonomy): Eukaryota > Metazoa > Arthropoda > Insecta > Lepidoptera > Riodinidae > Calephelis > Calephelis nemesis. The sequence continues at coordinate 8,018 of NJDD01012691.1, read as the reverse complement.
CTTTAATAAAATCAATATAAATTTAAAAATTTCTAGACTAGACTAGTAAGGAAACAATAAGCAACTAAGTAATGTTAATTGAAAATATTTATTTATAAAATGTTAATTTAGTGTCTCACTTGCATTACAACATGGCTCTAGGAATCAAATGTTGTTACGGAAGAAATAATCTTATAGCGAGAGTGCGAAATTATTAATCAATAAAGATTAAGAATTATCTGTTCAAAGTTTTTCGTTCACAAATAAATTTTGTGTTCTAGTATTTTATAATGTGACGTCACAAGGCTTTCGATCCCCCCCTGCCCCTTGACACATAATGTCACATTAAGATGATACCCTCCCCCCCATTAACGTGTGACGTAATTTATGGATGGCCCCTTATGCCTTGTTCCTATATACATGAAATAAGTCGTTTCGATTACGGATGGTAGTATTTTGTACGATTAATAAGATTGCTATCAATGGTTGATCGTTTTCAACAGTTAATTCTGAAATGTTTATACTCGTAGTTAACTGACGAAAACGTAGTTACTTTTGACTGGTTAAACTAAAGGATTACGTTGCGTTGATTATAGAAAGCGGGCATTAAAGCACATCAGTATTGAAATCAAAGCTTTTTTTTATTTGTATTTCGCTTAAATATAACTGAAAGAGATCGAATTCTTTTATTCGCTTTCTTCATTTTGATTTGTAAGCGACATTACTTACTTAAATATAAAATGTGTTTAAAACAATATTAATATGCCTAACATATACACTAAGATTTTTATATTTAACCATAACTGTATATACCTACTTGATATGAGATGTGTGATAAAATTGACATACCTACTTATTATAAGTTAATGTTTAGTCCCTTTGATATTTTTTCGTCACTAAAATAAAGTTTTGTAGTATGATTCTTAAGTAAAAGCATATTTACATGAGAAAATAGTGTATTTATAAAATATTAAGATAAATTATAGTCAACACAACAGTGGCTTTGTTTTATAGCACATTGTTAGTATATAGTTTTAGTCGCGTATTATTTATTGTATTTTTACAAATAAATAATTAAAATAGACTTTTGCTTTATTTAAAAACCGCAACACAAAAAACTTGATTCTGTCACAACGAGTCACTCTTATTTACAGCTACGGGTCGATTTCCCCTCTTTTTTTTAGAAAAAAAAAACATCTTTACGACCATTTCCCCGAAGGAGTAGGCAGAGACACAATTAGGGTACCAACGACTAGCCGAAGACACTAAGGTCCCATAATGTGATAGGTGGCAAAACTATCGTCAACCGAGCTAGTAATATCTAACCCCGGGCAACGTTTTCTTTCTCACAAAATTCAAAATATAATTTTTTCTAATATTTTTTTCCTGAGTCTTCTCCGAACCCGAAACCTCGAGAAGTTATGGCCGACGCCGGACCGCTAGACCACAAAGGCGATTTTTAAATGTCGAATAATAGTCTTTTTATTAATTAGTCTTATTTTATTGCTATTTTTGCAATTGGAGAATGTATATTTATGACATGATTTTGATTGCTTTGGTTATCCCTCGGTTGGTCCGGGTTGTCTGTGCAGTATATACCATCTGCTGTCCTGCCTGGCAGCTCGTAAGAGGCATGTATTGTAAAACGGGTCATTACCAACTAGACCACTAATGGTAGAGTGCTGAGCAGCCACCATTACCATTATGACAGTGTCATGTTCCGCTCCTGAGAGAAAGATAGCCGGTAGATTGCAGAATTGGCTGAGCACCCCGGCCGCAAGAGAGCGATATAACATCTATAGTGTCTATAGGCTGTTGTTATTACTTACTGTCAGTGGAGCCTCAAGCTTCTTTTGCCATAAAAAAATGCACAACATATAAAAAAATATATATTGAAGGCTCGCACTTGACCATTCGTTATCTGTGCGCTTATAGCTGTCCATTTAAGTATTTTGGCGGAAATCATCATCTAGTCTGTTGTTACAGAGGTCTTTTCATGGCAAATACATTATCTACAAGTTCTTTGTTCATACAACGCGCACCCCTAGTACAGTCACTTGTCACTCAATAATTGAAATCCCCTAATTAATATTTCCAGCTAAGTAGACATGAAACCCTTTCTGGTCCCATGTTTAGATGTTACATCCTTTTCATATAAATGCAAATTAGATTGGTAAAGGACAAGGATCTTTCTTCAAACGACAAAACTGGACAAATTGTAAAAAATCTAAAGATTTTTAAGTCAAGCAATTAGGTGATATGAATATATTTTTCTGTGTTACGTATCTTTTCGCCGTAGATCACAGCTTGCCGTCATTATGTTACGATCTAGAAAAGGGGTGGGCAAATTGTTTTGACCGCGGGCCG
>NJDD01012686.1:28965-78497 GCA_002245505.1 Calephelis nemesis | reverse complement strand
TTCTACCGATCTCGCTCTATGACGTTCGAGACCACTGGATCTCCTAGAAAATAAATTGGCAGCACGGATTTCAGATGTCATTTTCACAAAGATTTGTACAAGTCTATTTATTTAATATTATGATTAAAAATCCATTAACTATTCCTTTTTTTGTGTTTACGCTTTACAGGTTACAAATGATATGATAGTTCTAATTATCTTTGAAGCTGTGATATAATAAAATGTGGATATTTGGTTATGGTTCTCTTGTGTGGAAGGTTGATTTTAATTACGAAAGTAAAGTTATAGGTTATGTTAAAGGTTATATTAGAAGATTTTATCAACACAGTATTGATCACAGGGGAATACCAGAAAAGGTACGGACAAATTAAGAGTTTTAGGCTAAAATACATCCAATAAATATGTTACGGAGTAAGGACGTAATCTCATCTAAAACTCTAAACAAACAGGTTAATATTTTTAGTTGATAACTATAACCGAGTGTATCTGCTTAAAATCGTAGCGATTTTATACCTTTTTTTATAACAAAACATTTAAAGGCCTTCACAGTTTTCACTCTGTTGTAGCAGCAATTTTAATTGTGTCTGATGATTATAATATACTTTTAATTTAAATTTCTTAAGACGACATAAACAGCCTGTTTTTTAAACTAAGAACATTGACCTCTAAGTACATATTTCTATTTCTATGACTCAGACATTAAATTGACGATAGTAATTTAAGTTTTTTGCAATTCATAAATAGTGTCATGCCGTTATTGTAATATGTTCATTAAAAAAATGTGAACTTGATTTATTAAAGTTTAAATTAATTAATACAAAATTAGTATATTTTACTCATAGGTTTATAAATGTCATTATTTATATTTTCACAAAATGAAATTTATAAAAAAATATACATGCATTTGTAGATAATGAATTTAGAAATATCTATAGAATAAAAACCTTTCTTTGGGCTTCCATGAGAATTCCATCATCTGATCCAGACTAGTGGCAATATTAACACTTCGAAAGTACTCTGTCTTATATAAAATTATTGTCTTTGGAATAATTTCTGAAATTTCAATAAAAGTCAATATATTTAAGGAATGTATAGGACAAAGAACATATAACTTCCTATATTCAATGTCAGCTAAAAATGGAATCCAGTGTCATTCCAAATTAATTAAGAGTTTGCAGTGTCAAACAAATTTCGGTTTTTCTTCTTTGAAAAATCAACATTAATTTACATTTCCAAAAATCGGTATTACAATTCAGAACTACAAAAAAGATTAAGTATCATTATTTGTATACTTGGCACTTTTGTCTCTGAGTTTACAAAACAGACTAGCATGTTCGATAAACAATATGGACTCCGAAACGACTGAACCAATTTTCATAAAATTTCTGGAAATGATCAAATGACGATGTTGGACAATGACGGGTGGATGGAAATGAACAGGTAAGTTATTGCAGGACTCCTCTTGGTCTGGCAGATGAAGCTAAGTGGTAATGAACTTTATAAAAAACATTGGAAGCTGCTTTAGATGTTTGTTTTATTTTTAAGCCTGGCCGAGTTGTAACCTTAATATCAAGTGAAGATGAGAATAGTCGAGTTTGGGGTATAGCTTACAAAATTAAAGATGAGGATATTGAAACAGTTACCAATCATTTAGATTACAGAGAAAAAAATGGATATTTAAAGAAAACAGCAACCTTTTATCCCAAAGATCAAAACTTAGAACCATTCCCATTAACACTCTATATTGCAACGCAGGATAATGAGTCATATGCAGGTAATCTAAATATGCAGAGAAACAGGAATTTTCCTGACTGACATAGAAGTCTTTAACAATGATGAAGGTCCACGTTAAGAGGCTTAGGAATTTTGGCCACATTGAGTCATTCTTTTTTATGTTCCACATAGTATGTTTTTTATTCAGATGAATGTAAACATAGCTTTGTTTGATATTGGTAGTAATTTTATTGCGCACTCACTACACTCATTTTAAGTTATTGCTGTCTTCTTGTAATGAAAGTAACAGTAAAAGACAAAACACTTTTATTCCTCTTAAATTACACTGTACACGACATTTCTACAGATGTTTAATCAAACGTTCGGAAAACGTTGATTAAAAACTTTACAATTTGACATGTTCGGACTAATCTGACATATTTAAAATGTTTCACCTCTTTTGTTTTTGTTTCATTTGAAAAGGATAGCATACATCAATAATAAGTTTAGTTTGTGAACAGCAGAATTACCACCCTTATAGTTGAAGATAGAAATTACTACACAATAATTACTTCTACCTGCTGTAAAAAAGTGGTTGAGAGGGTTGGTACACCACATACGTACATTGTATCTAAGGCTGACTTGCATTTCTTACATCTTAAAAAGAGTGGTTTTAAAAGATCACTCAAAATATTCCACTTGAAGTACTCATTATTAAAAATGAAATCATCATGAAACTAGCAACCTCAAGTGGCATAGAAATAAGTGACTAAATGTTACAATAGTTCAATTAAATAGATTTTTAGTGTTGATTTCTGTTGTTCCGCACATTTACATTACAATTTACTCAGGATTGGTTTTCATGTTCTTAATTGTCTACTTTGCATGGTTTTCATTATCCTTAAAAGTCCGTTTCATACATGAGTAATTTTCAAATTTGTTGGGTCGTTATCAAATTGTTGTTACAAAACTGTTGCAACAAAATTGTAGTAAAATGGACCAAAGTAACCAAATTGTAATTTTAAAGCTTAGTGTACAACAATCATCATTACAACATCCAAAATATATTGTCACACTTTTTGATATTAATGTTTTGATAACTATGTATTAGTCTACTAAGGTTATATTTGAAGATTTTAAATAGATATTACAAAAAAGCACTATCTGAGATAACTCGGCTTTTTCATAAAAATGGTATTTTCAACAAACAGTAATTATTTATATCAATTTGTATGTTAAATCTTCTTGGTTGGTGTTTGGAGTAGCTCCGGAAGATACTTCGTCCACAAATAGCGTGCATTCACCATCTGCAGTTGGATTTGCTTCAGTAATGTTAACTTCTGTTTGAATTTATTTATTTCAGCTTTGTATCGGCGTGGTTCTTTTAAGATTTTTAATAAAAAAACCAATGAACTTAGAAATTAGCACGATTCGTTGATCGTCTTGTATCAAAAACACATTTTATTCTTGAATTTCCAAGACGTAGGACAAAATTTGTTCAAAAGCATACTTTTAAAAAGCATACTTTTTGCAATCGAAAAAGTCAGTTAATACTTATTGTACACCTAGCTTTACCCAGAACAGTTTTGTAACGTAACGAATTGTTACCAAACTGTAAACAAAAACAAATCTATATTTGTTTTTACGGACGACAACAGAAGAAATAACTTGGTATTTATAGCAAAATGACTTGATCAATGTATTATTAATGGCTCATATAAATCACACAAGTATAATAATTATTACTTACCGACAAATCGCAAAATTCTTTTTGAAAACCAAACTGTAAAACAGCTTTTCACCGCGGACAAGCGCACTAAAATACTCATTATATCTATCTAACACATGCCATGACAATATTTATTAGCCAATCAGAATCGAGTCAGTTCTTCCAACATCATCGCATTAGATTGAGTTCAAAATTTAAAGAAAATCATCTTGATATTACGTTACAAAACAGTTTGTCACCAAATGGTTAATTAGCTGGACCATCAAGTTAGTTTGCTACAGTTTCATGTTCTTTAACAATTTGTTATTAAATAAATCATATATAATAATCTTAGTTAGTAAGAGGGATTATGGAAATTAAGTGTAATTAAAAACATTAAAATAACACATGTAAATTGTGCCTAAAGTTGCAAAGGGATGGGCGGACAATTTTTTTTTGTATGGAGACAGAAAATCAACAGTTTAAAAAGTTTTATAAAATTGGCATTATGTATTACTAAAAAGGTATTCATTAACGATTCTGTAAAATATAATGGTTGTTCTGCAAAATAGAACTTGAATTATTAAGAATTAATATATTTATCAGTATTATTTTTTTGTCTAAATTTTGAGGACAAGTCAATTTCATCACAGGTCCAAAGAATTTGAAAATGACTCACATGACTCTTTTTATAACTTTAGTCAGTATTTCTAGACTGTGAGCTTAATATGCTTAGATACATACATAACATATCCTCCCTGTGTGTGCTTAAGTCTGTGTTTTAGTTGTCGAAATTGGACACTCTTGTAATGTTTTTTAATTGAATAACTTATATTGTAAAAACAATCGAATGACAAAGACATTTAGTATATAACGGTATACAGAATATAGCTGTTTGACATTCATACATTTTTCTTTCTAAAGGAACGAAATGCCATAAAAGGATCAGATGGCAAAAGTTTAAATAAAACAAATTTTTGAAGCACAATAACTAACAATATATTTCTCATTCATTTATTTCATATTTTTCAGGTCCAGCACCTATTGAAGATATAGCAAAACAAATTTTGGTGTGTGTGGGTCCAAGTGGACCAAACAAAGACTATGTCTACCAGCTTGCAGAGGCCATGAGGCAGCTAGCACCAGATGTTAAAGATGACCATCTTTTTGATCTTGAAGCAGCATTAAGAAAAATTGACCCTGATTAAAATTGTCAGAAAATTGCAATCATGCTACTTTAATGTATAATTTTGTATGATAGTAATATTAACTTGTATTTATTTAAAATGATGCACTACATACAAAAGCAAAATTTCATTCTAGTTCACCTCCAATTACATCAACAAAGAATACCAATGTGGTGGAAATTAAAGACAAAAACATATGGTATGAAACATACATGAAAGTTTTCAAAAATGTGTCCAGTAAAAATATTGATAAAACTTACAAGTAAAAAGTTACAAGTAATCTATTTAACAAGTATATTAAGTTAAAGTAAAGTTAAAGGTGTTATATATTTACAGGCTTGATGCAAAGAAACTACATTGTATAAAAATATACATAGTTGTTAAAAGAACAATGCACAATGAGTTATGTTCGATAGTTAGTGCTAATTCATACCTTCCGAACAACAACTGCTTGGATCGAATGCTTATTGAGGTAAAGATGTTTTAGCGCCTTGGCATTGATGTATTAAAACAGCATTTCCCCATGTTGGCCTTGGCCTCTGGTGTAGACTAGGCCAACTGATTTTTTTCTTTTCTATGATATTGGAAGGAAAACAAGCAGATGGGTTTCCTAATGGTAAGAAATTCACGCCGTCTAGAGACACCAAAGGTGGTAATGTTGCGTTGCCAACCTGAGGCGGGGATGTTAGACCTAGAGCAAAAGGAGTTTACCGGCAATCATCCTTCCTAGCGTCAGGCTGCCTACACCTTATTACAAACTTTGGTATACATAGACCATAGACTCCATGTTTACCTTACCATTAGAAATCTGGCAGCTTGTTTGCCTGCCAATAATATAAAAGAATTAAAGTAGAATATACTTAATTATGTCATTCATCTTACCAACCAGTCTGTGAGTTTTCTTAATTTTAAAATGTTCATTATAACAATAAGTACATAGTATAAAACAAAGTCGTTTTCCACTGTCTGTCCTAATGTATGCTTAGATATGAAAAACTACGCAACGGATCTTTATGCGTTTTTTTTAACAGATAGGATGATTTGAGAGGAAGGTTTATAAGTATATCATTGGAGTTTGTCCACTTGTGGACAATGCTGCAGCTGGAATGGGCTGCTAGTTTTAAATTAAGTGGTAAATGTTTTTTTTCTTAAATTTTTTTTGTGAAAGGGTGGTCAGAAATGAGAACTGACATGATCATTATTGCTTTAAAATACTTATTGCCACTGCAACAAAAATAATGTATCATGTCTGTCATAACTCATAACTTACATCCTTTTAAAAGTTTTTACATTGCTGACCGACAATTAATACAATATTATGGCAAGAAACACACATCATCCATAGACACTGGACGGTATTGGTTTCCTTTATGGACAGTTACTTTACTCTTTGGTATTGGAGTATTTACAATGTAAGATTTATATTATAACCTTACTCAAAACCACCATGTCTAGATAAAACGGTAGTATAATTGAAAATAATATAGTTAAACTAGGTGTCCCGGCGAACTTCGTTCAACCCGTTCAGTTTGTATGGGAAAAAGTAAAATGTTGTTTTTCTTAGTTTTCTCGTAAGTTTTTTTCTTTTTCTAATCTTTTAAACCTTCCCAGGACTTGAACAAATAATTCAAACCCAAAATTAGCGAAATCGGTTCAGCCGTTCTCGAGTTTTAGCTAGACTAACGAACAGCAATTGGTTTATATATATATATACTAGCTGTACCGGCGAACTTCGTTCCACCCGTTCGGTTTGTATGGGAAAAAGTAAAATGTTGTTTTTCTTAGTTTTCTTGCAAGATTTTTCTTTTTTCTTATCTTTTAAACCTTCCCTGGACTTGAACAAATAATTCAAAACCAAAATTATCGAAATCGGTTTGTCCGTTCTCGAGTTTTAGCGAGACTAACGAACAGCAATTGATTTTTATATATAAGATAGATAGATAATGGATTAGGTTATTTCTAACAAAATAAATATGTGTAAAGTTATAACTCTGGTGGTAGAGTACAGTGCAGCAACTTGCCCCAGTAGCTTAAAAAATCTTATGTGAACTTCGCCATGGACATAGTTAAATATAAGGTACCTTTAAGAAAAGGTTGTTCTCATTGGCAATGCATCTGTGATACACCTAGTGTTGCAGATGTACGTGGGTGGCGGTGATCGCTTTCCACCAGGTGACACATTTGCGTCTTTGCCCCCTCTTCTATATAAAAAGAAATATGTGATATTAGGTACATTATATTTTGTTTTGAAAATTGTTGTAGTATAATTGGAAGTAAATACATATTTATTATTATAATTATTTTATTGTCTTTTTGTCTATAGACACCAAAGGTGGTAATGGTGCGTTGCCAACCTGAGAGACCGGAATGTAAGTAACATTTCGCCGATTCGTCTCAGATTTGTAATAACGAAATTTGGTAGGTAGGTACCTAGATACTTTGTTTCGATCGAGGTTATGGGATACCTTTTTCGACCGCCTCGTTGGTCGAGTGGCTAGCGTACACGCCTAACTATGTCGACGAACCGCGAGGCTCGGGTTCGATTCCCGACGGGGCGGGCATTTGTGTGATAAACATTTAGATGTCTGCATTTCCGGGTCTGGGTGTTTATTAAATTTATTCTGGTACCTATTTAAGTATTTCTATGTACTAGAATCGTTGACTAGCACCCATAACACAAGCATGTAATTTGCTTACTTTTGGGGTTGGATTCAATTTGTGTGACTTGTCCAAGGATGTTTATTTATTTATAATTATTATTTTTTTTATCCCTCTTACTAAATTCCCGTTGGAAAGAAATAAAAGAGAAAATATAAATTGGACAATAGTTTTTCTACTTTCAAGTCATGAGTTTCCAACCCTCCCGACAAGAAATTTCAGACATAAAAACACTGCAACTTCAGATTTTATTGCATATAGCTATATACATACATATCACTTCACGCCAAGTCCCATTTAAACAGGAGATTAAGTACATAATATACGGAGGTACCCCTCAAGGTATGGAGACCCAAGCTAACGAAGTTACATGTTTTAATGTCACTCCATTTTTGTCAAAGACCGTTTTCAAAGTATAGTCCCACTAACGTACCTGTTCGGTGGTCAAAATCGGAACTTAGCCAATGTTTCCTGAAAGATTATTCCTGTGCAACAAGACTTGAATGTAAGCATCGCAAATGCAATTTTCACAACTAGGTATATGTACCTAGGTGTATTTCCGCTCGATCATATGGTAATAGTGATAGGTAAAAGTTGTAAAAACTTTATTCGTCACACTAGCGACGCTAGGTACTGATCACATGAGTTGGTCGCACTGTACAATACATTATCATGTCAGAAACATACTCGTAGACGTTATACGTATACTCGTTTGTTGAAGAATATTTATCACCAATAATATTATGAATGATTTTCTAATTTTTTCTTATAGAACTCTTTCAGTGAAACTTTAAAAATATTACGCCAGTTTCAGGGGGCAGATTTGATACGTTGGCTGCCCCTAGGCCTAAGAAAGATTGCCCCCCCCCACTTATGTGCTGTAAAGCATGCAAAATTAAATCAACTATAGAAATTAAATAAAAATGAAAAAAAAAAATAACGATTTTCAGTAAATGATTTAATTATTTAATTAAATATTAATTATCTCAATCACGATTTCAGATACTGATTCTTACCATTTCTATTTCTGAGAAGAAATAATTCGTTATTCACAAATTGTCTTTTGCCTGGCTTTCTGAGCAGAGCAAATTTTGCCGCTCTAAGCCCGGGCCTACTTGGCCTATTGGGAAATCCGCCCCTGGCCAGTTTAATGGACTACGAGTTACAACAGCAGAAGTTTTATGTACTTAGGCTCAGTGGGGTTACTCTTGAATCTCGATTAATGCAATATTGGAAATTGGAATTGGATCGGTCACTTTAGGTAGGTACTCTTGAACACAATACTAGCGAATTATTAAAGTTTAATTATCTATTAATAAACAATAGATGATTTTATCCGATTCATTGAATTTTGTTGTAAACCAAATGTTAATATTCCGTTATTACTGTGTTCCAGAGCACCTAAAATTACAAATTCGATTCAAATTTCCTATTTGCATGAAATCGATTTTCAAGAGTAACCCTACAGACCCCTGAAACATATTTAGAGCTATTGGGTAGAGCTGGAAAAGCCTCGCTAAATATAATTATTATTTTAATTTTAAATCATATAGCTCTGAAGATGCTACAAAACAACCGGTTAGCAATTTTAGAAATCCATTATCTACTTTGAACGAGCAATTATTGCATAGGTAATTATATTATACTTGTATGTAATTGATTTCTCCTTCAACGACTTTGATGATTTTTGTTTTTAGATAAGTGATCTTTTTAAAATTCATCTAGGTAAACTCTTCCGTAAGTTTATCCGTTTTCTGCATTTAATTAAACCAATATTTTTCAATTTAACACTAGATGGCGTTAGGATACACAATTTTAAAAACATTTTTGATTAATGATAATGATTAATTCAATTACTTAACGAAAAACTATCTCCCAGTTATTTCAAACATACTTATTACAACATAGTTATTTTAAACATACACCAGAGATTAGTAAGGTAGTATGTTTATTTAATACATGATTGACTTTGGACCATTTTTTACGAAAATTGCGCGGACGCAGGAGCATATAATTTGGCGCACTTATAGTTTATGTATAGGAGAAGTGTAGAACGCTAATATTTTCCAATAACAATGCTTATAAAGTACATTAAATCAATTAATAAAACATTACCCACACTACCATGCATTTGAGACACACAAACAAATATATCTATAATAGATAAAAGATCACAGATGGCGCACTAAAAAGTTTGGAAACAAAGTAGTTGGTCTTGAGAAATGAAGATGGCGTTCTTATCAACAAGATATTAAAATTTATTTTGGTCGAATTTCGACCAACGGGCGACTACTAGTTAACATTAAATTGCTTATAGTCACACCTTATCTAAAGACTCCGCTCCTGCTAAATCCGGGTCTGAGATCACTGAGAACGAAAAAGTAATAATAAAAAGTAAAACAATAAAACTGCCTACTAAATAATTGCTTATTAATCATTACAATCGGTGTGTCTGGATATGAAACTTCTCATAATTGAATAATTTATTATGAAACAGTACTTAATCTAAACGCACTTCTTCGTGTAGTTGCTTTCATTTTACGACTTCAAAACAGCTAAAATAAAAATAAAACATTTGTATTTTGAATGCTTTGATTTCAATCTGGAACAAATATTTACATTACCCATCTCATTTTTTAACATCTAGTCCTCCATCCATTTTGTTCACCAGTTAAAGACATGTTATGTTTATCTTCAACACTTTGGTACCTATAATAAATAAATAGAAGAGTGAATCCTGTAAATTGAAGATATTTATAAAAATAGGCAGCAGAACATAATTGTAGCATTTTTTAATTTCTGTCTATCTGTTTTCTACTATTCACGCGTCTACTGAAGTTTCAACCGAAATTTGGCAGGTAGGTCTTCTATGTTTAGAAAAAGGTTGTAGAATATGTAAACAATTATCTTCACGTCCATATCCTCGAAGGTGCAGGTAGAGGTACTTCCCTGATTGGGCCTCTGCCTACCACTATAGGCAGATGGCAAGCCTATCGCCAACCGGCCACACATCCAATCCTGGGCAACATTGTTTTTCTGATGCCTAACCTGGGGATTGAACACGGACCTCAACAAGTCAAGTCCGACGCCGGACCGCTAGACGACAGAGGATAAATGTGATCAAAATGAGAGCGCTACGGAAAATATGGGATGTCGTTGACCGCATTCATAATAGGGAGATCCGAGAAAGGGTGGGATTGAAAGAAAGAATAGAATAATTTGCACTAACCTAGCAGTGTTGGTGTTAAAATGCGAAAGGGCATGCTCCGCTGGTTTGGTCATGTGGAAAGAATGATAGATGAAAGATTGATAAAGCAGATTTATACAATGCGAATGTGGATGGATGTAGGTATGCGGGAAAACCTAGGTTGATATTCAACGATTGGATCACTCGGATATTATCCGAAGTTGCTGTCAAATGTCTCCGAAACCGGCGCGTTTGTATGAAAAGGGAGACAGGTTTGTCAGGATCGTGTCTGGCACTCGATACTCTCTGCCTACGTCGTAAGGGACTTGGGGTAAAGTTATGTGTGTACGAGTGTGTGTGTTGTCTGTCTATTTGCCTTTACCATGACAGCCATTCATGATGATTCTACTTAGTACGTAGGTAGGTACTTACTTTATGTTCCGAGGAAGCTTATATAGCCTACTTTTTATCTGGCTTATAATATACGACTTTTCGTGGGAGAAGGATAAATATCAAAAGGATAAAAATCAAAAGGTAAATAGGAATAAAAGCATTAAGGCGGATTACGCCGATTGAATTCATTCGTTTTTTGATTTGTAATAGGTACCTTGTAGGTATAAGTTTTACAAATTGTTCCGTAATTTTTTCCAAGGCATATATTTTGTAGTTTAGTAATGACGTACGTAGGTACATTACAATTTTAGTTATAAAAAAAGTATAAATTTTCCCGATGCGAGATAGTAGTGAGTGCCTAGTTCACCGGATCGGCTAGTACCTAATAAGCAGTAAAACTACTACCTAACTCTTGATAATGTAAAAAATATATGAACACGATAAAATTCTTTTAAAATTGAACGTGTTATATAGTGTGTAGGTACTTAACCTACGATTAGTTCCAAAAATCCATACATAAAATTAACGTCTAGTTTATATGGAAAATTATGTATGGACTCTTCCAATTGTCCGTACACATGTTAATTTACCTATTAGTTTTACTTTCTTTCTTTAGATTTTGGCATTCGTGTTAGCATTTTGCCATTAGTCAAGTAGTTTCATGAAATCAGGAGGAAAAACCAAAATCAGAACTCAATTATAATAAGTCATAAGTCGTCAAAAAGCATGCCAGGGTCTTGGGAAAAGCGGTGGCCTCATTACTCAAGCTCATGTAGTGAGATTTGGTGGCATCTAGGAAATACATGATACGCTAATGATCTTCATGATTATTTCATTTCTGCACTTTCACTAAACAAATTTGTACAAAATGACAACGAATCGCAACGTGGTAATGAAATAAGTCGGTTTTTACATTCTTTTTTTTAGGTTTTGGCCTTCACGTTAGTATTTAGCCATTAGTCAAGTAGAAATTTGCATCGAATTTTATATCAATTTCAATTAATTATAATTAGTCATCATTCATAAGTCGTCAGGAAGTCATTTCACTGTCATGCTCTTGGGTAAAGCGGTGGCTCATTACACAAGCTCTGTAATGAGATTTGGCGGCAACGAGGAAATACCTACACGATACGCTAATTTCTTAATGATTATTTCATTTCTGCTCTTTCACTGAACAAATTTGTACAAAATGCCACCAAAATTTACTAATTTCACTCAATATAAACACAAAATTCAATAATTATAAAAAACTTCGAACATCTTTTTTCTGGATGGTGTCAGAACTCTAGTTTTACTTTGATAATCCTTCTGAGTATAAGGCCCGTATTCATAAACCGCTCTCGTATGATGATATACATCGCATCCTGGGATTGTTGTTACTTAGTACCAAAGATAAATCATACATTTGTGATAATAATACCATAACTAAAAAAGGAGAAAAAAGAAATTTAAAATCATCAAGTACGGAAAGTGGCGACTCTATATAGTTAGTTATCGTACTTTAGCTTTAAAAATTAAAATGTCCTTAGCCCTCCGCGCCGCTCAAATTCTACATTAGCAAATACCGGCACAGTGTGCGTTGATTTATGCTAAATATATGAAAGGGATTTAGGTGGATTATTGCGTTGCGAAGCGCCTTGTCCCGGTCCGTCTAAATGTGCGCTATCCTTAATGGATAGTCAAAAGTGCGACTTGTATGAAGTGAACTTAAGGTTTAGTTTAAGCGTGAACTATAAATACGGCCTCAGTATATTTTAGGTGGCATTCCATATCCACACAAAAATGTGACCTCTAGTGTTTGAAGTCATATGAATAAAGATAAAAACAATTATCTGTCTCCTCAAATATTGTTTTGTCGTTTTGTGACGCTATACATTTTTTATGATATTGGAAGGCAAACAAGAAGACGGATTTCCTGGTGGTAAGAAATCCACGTCGCCTAGAGAAACCAGGTGGTAATGGTGCATTGCCAAACTGAGACTAGGATGTTGGGCCTCGAGCAACCGACCAACATGGGTCAATCTTCCTGCTTCATTTTGATTTTTTTTGTTTGGTTTATGTGATAGGTCAGCTAATGAGCACACAGGATTTGATGGTCAGACCACCGTCTTCTGTACACACCATAGATGTTACAGATGCGTCGCTGTGTTGCGGCCATGATGACCTATGATTCAAGTCTACTGGTTACCCACCATGACTGAGTCATTATGGCGGCAAGAGTAGATAAGGCGGTGAATCCTTACCCGGTTGTTTATCCCACACTAACCTCTTATTTTATTAGTAGCAGTGAGCAGATGTCCTTTTTCAATACATTAAACAATTTGGAAGAATCTTCCTGCATCATCTTGAAATTGTATCAAACGTGTAATCCTGGAAAGTTTTTTTTATAGAAGAGGAGGCAAACGAGCTAGTGGGTCACCTGATGGAAAGTGATCACCGCCGCCTACGAACATCTGCAACACCAGGAGTATCACACATTCGTTGCCGAACTTTAAAGAATGAGTACGCTCTTTTCTTGCCTGGAAAGTTTTTTGAAGAGTAATATGAATGTAATATTACTCTTCAAAAAGGTTTGCCGATAGTCACATGCCCCGACTTATCTACTTGATAACCCACTGCATTTGATAAAAGAAAGGAAGTATTACCCAAGCAACCGTATAACAATATAATTAGGTGCTACAAAAAATGAAACACATTTTAATCGAATGATAATAATTGTATTGGTATCTTGCACGTAGGCGGCGAATGTTTTTTTATATAAGAGGAGGCAAACGTGCAAGTGGGTCCCCTTTTTTATGATATTGGA
Organism: Calephelis nemesis; assembly: GCA_002245505.1. NCBI lineage: Eukaryota > Metazoa > Arthropoda > Insecta > Lepidoptera > Riodinidae > Calephelis > Calephelis nemesis. The sequence goes on along the minus strand of NJDD01012686.1, from coordinate 64,845 downwards.
AGGCAAACCATTTTTACTTTCCTGATGGTATTTTCTGACGATTTCCTGATGGTAAGAAATTCACGCCACCTAGGCACACCAAAGGTGGTAATGGTGTGTTGCCAACTTGAGACCGGGATTTAAGGCCTCGAGCAAAAGTAAAATTACCGGCTACCTTTTCCTACCTACCGGAAGACCTCAACGAGAAGCACTGACGTTGTGGCAACAGGAATAGGCAAGGCGGTGGTACCAATCCGGGCGAGTCGCAGCTAAACTCTACCACCTAGTCAGATGTCACGGTGTTAATGCACCTTTTACGAGCTGCCTGGCAAAAAAGGCAGTTGGTTTATTCTACAAAGGAGCCCGGACCAACACGGGGTAAACGGGCTAACATTTTTAAATGTATGAACAGTGATACATATTTATTTAAGTATTTTTCATTTTATAATTCATTCATTCATTCATTATAAAACGAAAAATACTTAAATAAATATATTAATACATCTAAGTATTTTTCATTTTAAATGAAAAATACTTTAATAAATACCGAAATGAAAACAAACACCAAGATATGAACCGCTATTAAACAAAAAAAAATCTGAGTGCCTTCGGCTAGTAGTGGGTTTTCTGGTTGTACCCCTGCCTACCTTTCGGGGATATGGGCGTCAAGATACTTTTTTAAAAAATCAATAATCCCAGATAAAACCTATGTATAACATAACTAAGAATCATCTCGATCAACTCGACTTTCAAACAAAAAATTTGCATCGAAATCGGTCATTCCGTTAAAAAGTTATGATGCTACTTATATCACCTTATTAATATTATAAATATTACTATATATAATAAATATCACTTATAAATATTATCTTCATTACGCAAATAAATAAATATCCCCGGACAAATTACGCAAACTGATCTGATCTGAACCACAAAGTAAGCAAATTAATTATTAAATGCTTGTGTTATGGGTGTTAGTCATCGATACTCATACATAGAAATACATAAATAGACACCAATATAAGTTAAATAAACACTCAGAAATGGAAATACAGCCTGCCCCCGTCGGGAAATTGAACCCGAGTCTCGCGGTGGAGGTGGAGTTAGGTTTGGTTAGGCGGGTAAGCTAAGCCCTCGGCTAACGAGGCGGATATTCGGTGGCAAATGGCTTACCCATTTCTTGGAAATCGTATCCGAGTCTAGCATGGTTGTTGTCACAAGGTGTCTACGTTAACGTTAACGGGGAGATATTGTAGTTAAACATTAGATAAGTAAATTTAAAAAATCTTGAAATATAATAACCAGGGGAAATACGGAAATATCTTGATTTTACGACTGTACAAAAAGATGTATAAAATGTTCTGAGTTGTGAGTGATGTGTATATTACATGTTATGGGTGTTAATCATCGATTCTACTACATAGATATACTTAAATATGTACCAGAATAAATTTAGTAAACACCCAGTTAGTCAACGATTCTAATACATAGAAATACTAAAAGAATGCAGACATCTAAATGTTCAACACACAAATTCCTGCACCCGACGGGAATCGAACCCCACCTTCGCGGTTGGTCAGTATTGTTAGGCGTGTACACTAGCCACTCTACCAACGAGACGGTCTTATATATTTTATTTTAGTAATATTACTTATTCTGGAACTATACCTATACCTACCAAAACTTTTAGACGGACGGATTTGGATGTTAAGATTGTAGAGTATCTTTAGAATCTTTTAATGATCATAAGCTATGCGGGTAAAATCATCCTCTCCATCCTCAATCAGCCTCTCATAGAGCCCTTGTCACGAAAATTGTGAAAAAAATATAGGTAGGTACACGTTTTTTATCTGTTTTAAAAAGTGTATAGTAGTAATTGTCTATTTCTTTTAAACTTTACTTCTTTCTGTCGTTTTTTAAATTACGATTAACGTTTGAATTTTAACATAATCAGTCCAGCCGTTTACATGTTAACAACTTTATATTCGGCATATCATTAGCAAAAAAGGGAATAAATATTGTTTACTTTAAGACTAGTCGACCCGGCGAACTTCGTATCACTTGACATTAACAGTTACTAACGTTGTTTGTATAGTTTAATGCATTATTTTTCCCCATTTTCCTTGCAGTTTTCCTTCTCCGGTCAAAAACTGACATTACAAAAAAAATAGCCTATGATGCGATGATTTATTTTTATACATTATGAAGATTTGTTAGTTATGTAGGTCTTCAGGAATCGTTACACTCTCTGCCTATCTCGCAAGTGACTTGGCGTAAAGATTTTTTTTGTAATGGCTAATATTATGTTGTTAACCGCGAGGTTTTTACAACTTCACAGGTCTGTCAAAGATATGTATGTATGTAGATGTGTATGTAGATTCATACAGACAAAAAAACATATATTTTTCTACAAAATGTTTAAAATTGTATGATTCATGTTTTTAATTTTACAATACCTCAATACTTAAACCAGTGTAAACCAGTTATACAAGTAATGAAAATAGGTGTTATTAGAAAAACAAATGAACAAAAAATGCATTTAAATTGCGATCGGTAAATACATTGTTTTCATTGTTGTAGAATTTAAAGTGATTGAAAACTTTAGAAATAAAATTTCACAAATGTTAGGTACATTTGTACCTTTAGGTACCAAAGTTAGGTACGTAATAAGACCTTTGGTTACCTGGAATGGAAATAAAAAAAACATGCAGTCGAATTGGCTTCCTCCATTTTGAAAAATATAGTACCTACGACTTTTTTTCTGTTCTATGACCAGTATTTTGTTGCAATAGGTATCATTTTTGGCACTGGCATAAATAGGTAACTTATTTTTGGCGTAACAGTTGTAGTAACAGTAATTAAAATTTTCAGTAGGTAATTTTTTTGTATAAAAGTATATTTAACACAAAAACGTGTCTGGTATGTGAAACATTGGTCCCAGATATTTTCTTTTCTACAATATGGCAATGGAGTAGAGGCTCATCGCCTTTCTCACTCTTTTTTTATCTTATCCGATAACAAAAGCAGATTTATGCAATTTAAAGTACACAAGGCGTGGTAATGCCGTTTTGGTGTAACTTATGGACCAACTTTAAAATTATCATGATTCAAGGAAAACGAGTTTTCATTTTAGTTAATACATAAAACTCAATAAATTTTTTGACTAAAATTCAATTCTCAACATTTTATAGACTAATTTTTACGGTAATCTAGCGTTTATATTTAACTAATGGTAAAAGGAAGACCAGAATTAATTTCATCATTTTGTCTTTCAGTTCGGAATTACAAAATTATTGAAAAAATCGTTAATAGATTAACTTAAAAAACAACAAGCTTACTTTAGTATAAATAACAAAAATCCGAAATGTATACTTTTCGAAAATAACATTTTTTAATTATATCTATTTAATTATATTTTCAAACAAATTCATAAAAAAATACTTTGCATATTATCCAAAATAAATGAAAATTTTAGAAAGTTAAAAAGTAAAATTATTTAATTGCGTTTGGGTAAGGTACCAACATTAAAAAAATGTCATTTTGGAATAAAAGTAGACTTTACGGCCACAAAAAATACCCGACTATAATATAGACTATTTTAACTATGCAAATGATTGTATTGTTCAAATTGAATATTTAATTTGGATTTACGTCTTAATTAGTAGGATAACGAAGGGTATTTCTATTATTAACATATTAAATGAGGAAAACAGAATGTATGCGTACAAACCCAGTATTGTAGAGGTTAAATGCTAATAGCAGTCGGGTAAATATAACAAAAATAACTAGAAACACCTTTCCAACATTTGTTCACTTAACGAAATCTTTGGTAGGATTTTAATGTTCCTAATTCACATATCATTTTTCTATTTTAACTCCTTTGTTGCGACCTAAAAGTTTGTCTAAGAAACTTCTCTTTCTCTTCACTTTCTTTCCATTGTTTTTATGACTTTCATTTTCTTCTCCTTCTGCAGTCATTTTTTGTATCAAAGCTGGAATGCTTAAATCGACTACTTTTTCTAAAGGTGCTCTTTTATTAGATTCCCTGCTAAGTTGTCTCGAAATATTCGTTAGTTCAGGGACATCGTCATTTGCCTCTAATTCAGACAATGATTCTTTTGATTGTTTAGGTTTTCCTGCTTCAGTATTATTGGATTGAGTTTCGTTACTTTTATCATTACTTATCACACCATTATGTAAAATTTCCACATTTGGTTTTATTTCTTCATTTTTATTTTGATTGGAAATTTGGTTATCAACTTTATCAACATCCTTATCTTCTTTCTTTTCGAAAACATCATCTTTTATCACATCGTTTGATTCTTTTATCTCCTTTTCATTACTGCCGACACTACCTGTGGTACTTGAAACAGATTTTGGAACAGAACCGACGACTTTCGGTCTGGTGGGTGGTAGAGTCCAGTCTACTGGTTTCCTTTGAGGCGAGTAACGTTTCACTAACTCTTCAAATAGTTTCTGATGATCAACCTTCGGTGAACTTGGACTATTATTTGGTAAACTTTGGTGTTTCTTTTGATCTTCATCGGGATCTTTATTTTCTTTGCCAACGTCACCGTCTGGAGACCCAAAGTCGACAACTATTCTTCGCACTGGTGTAGGTGTTAAATAGGGTTCGGCGAATGGAAATTTATATATGCTTAAGTTTTCAGGTTTGTATTTAGTCACTGAAACACTGTTGGTTGGCATTGAAGCTCGTGTGCCAGTTCTGCTGAACGGACTTTCACTTGGGTCGTGTAAATTCGAATTTAAGAAATCTCGCCGCATTTTCGATAATCGTCGGCTACGCTCTATCATCGTATATCTGTAATCAACACCATCACTTTGATTCGATTCGGATGTGAAGTTATCCGAATATTTTCGTGGTCGAAACTCGTAAGTTCTATCTTCGCTTCTCGATTCACGCATACTGGAATAACCTGGAGTGTTCCGTTTAAAATTAGACGTTGTTTTCCCGTGATTAGACGTTATTATTGGATCAACTTCCTTATAGGCGGGGCCGAGAGTCGTAGGCGATGGCAAAGGCAAAAAAACAGTGTCGTGCTTGTCAAATACCTCGCGCCGCTGACTGAACTGGTCGATGCCGATCATCTCCCGCGACTTAACACTCGTTGTAGGCGATTTCGTCGCCATTTCCGTTCGATTACAAACCACAACACTTTTGTTATTGATACTATTTTCCTGCAAACACTGTATTTCTATTTTTGAACGGCACACATTATGACTTCACCGGTAACATCGCGCCTAAAGTCACAATAAATTGGACAATGAAGGTGGTTAGGTGCGTATAAGGCGATTGACGATCCGCGTTATAATGGACTGATCAATAGACCGCCACAGATAAGATATGAGTACTTGTATATTCTTTATCTGTGAGCAGTCGAAACACTTGTGTAAATACACACGAGGGAGCTCATTCGTAATTAATAGTGGACTGAGTGAAAGCCGGCAAGCTATCGGCGGACGCTCATTATATAATGAATATAAAGTTGGCGTTCCAAATACGTTAGAACGTCTTTTTTTTATGATATTGGAAGGCAAACAAGCATACGGATTTCCTGATGGTAAGAAATTCCCGCCGCCTAGAGACACTAAAGGTGGTAATGGTGCGTTGCCAACCTGAGGCCGGGATGTTAGGCCTCGAGCAAAAGTAAGTTTACCGGCTACCTTACTCTCCGAACAGGAATAGGTAAGGCGGTGGTAACAATACGGGTGAGTCGCTGCGAAACTCTACCACCTAGTCAGATGTCACGGTGTTAGTGACGATAAGCTTATGCTCGCCTTTTACGAGCTGTCTGGCAGGAAGGCAGATGTTCTATTTTGCAAAGAAGCCCGAACCAAAACGGGGACTTACCCGATAAACACTAAATACTGATACTGGAACGTCAAATTTAATGTTTACTAGCTTTCGCCCGCGACACCGTCCGCGCGGATGTCGGTCTCAGCGTGATAAAACTGAAAAATTAAGATTTTTTTTCTACGTATTTTTCCAAGATAAAAAGTAGCCCATTTTATGTCCCGGATAATAAGGTATAATTATACCTAGTTTCATCGAAATCGAACCGTTAGGTTTCACGTGATGCCTGAACATAAAGACAGACAGACAGACAAAAAATTTTTTAATCACATATTTGGGTTTAGTATTGATCCAGTAACACCCCCTGGTGTTACTGGATCAATCAATTGCTATTAATATAATTTAAAATTTAATAAAAATATTATAATTAATATAATATTTTTTCAATATTTTCAATGTACAGAATTAACCCTTCTACAGATTTATTATATGTACCTACCTATAGATTCGTGTATCTTGGGAAGAGAAATACATTGTAGAGATCTAATTAAAACAATGGATGTTTAAACATAATTAAATTTAAAATTGAACAAAGTTCATGCTCTAGTTCTCATCGTTTAGCACTACTAGTTTATCACAGTTTCATTAAACCGTGCGCTAATTTAACAAATGACGTCATGTCTTTGTGTATACAGTATAGAAAATATACATAGAATAGAATAACTCTTTATTGTGGACCAAAATACATTAAAAAATACGCTAAACATAAAACTTCAAAACTAAGTGATCTACAAATAAATAAATATCCCTGGACAACTTACACAAATTGAATCTAACTCCAAAGTAAGCAAATTTTAAGCTAGTATTATGGGTGCTAGTTAACAATACTAATACATAGAAATGCTTAAATAAATACCTGAATAAATTTATTAAACACCCAGACCTGGAAATGCAGACATCTAATGGCCAATCGAACCAAAAAATCAATCCTAATCCAAAACTTGCTGTCCAAGATTGATATTTTGATCCATTTTTATGTTATCGCTTGCCAATAATATATCTGTGGATAGGCCATCGGATACGCAGCTATCTAGATTGCATGAAATCCATCTTTAGAGATCCATTATTAACATTGGCCGTAAATGTACATCACACAAAGGCGACCTTATCTCCAAAACAGCGATCTCTTCCAGGTAACATTATTTTATGAAGATATAATCAAAGAAATGTTGCATGATGGTGCTCTTAATACACAAAAAAAGCATAAAATATCAATTGGAATAAAATTGTTTTCAGATAATGGAAAAAAATAAACAGTTTAAATTTATTCAAGTCAGATTGAACGTAGAACGTGATATTTAACCATATTTTAAACATTTGGGGTTTTTCTGTGACTGCCCATGTTGATCCGGGTCATCTATGTAGAATAGAACATATTAATTTTTGGTCTATCTCATGTCAGATGAACGTACATTAAATAGTTCTTTTCCAATAAGCACTGGTGGTAGCTCATGTGCCGATGTGCTCGTGTGTTCGGTGCTTGTGTACTCACATCATCCCGTGCTCGGTCGGGTGTGGATCGACTGTGTTATCTACATATTCCAGCCGTGATAAACACAGTGCTAAGCACTGTCGTGTTACAGTGAGGAGGTTACGGTAATGGTAGATTTGCACATTAAGCCTATCATTTCGATTGTAGGACAGTGACGAATCTGTATCATCTATGTAGGTCACGGTTGTTTCTTGCCATCAGGAGAGCCTTGTGTATGTTAACGGTCAATTGCCAATAAAAATATTAACTAATTATTACTTTACTAGTTATCATTTTCGTGTTAATGAAAAAAGAAAGGAATTTCCAATTTTTTAATTAAAAAATGTTGCTCTGAATTGGATATGTGCCCGCTTTGGCGATAGGCTTGCCTATCCCACTGTGAAACTTAGTGTCTTCGGTTACTCGTAGGTGCCCTGGTTGTGTCTCTGTCTACTTCATTGGGGATATGGACCTGAATATACTTTTTTTACTAATAAAAATAATAAATAGTAATTATTATTTTCTGTTAATAAAAAAAAGCTCTAGACATATTGTAAGGATTGATCTAACTCCAAATTATCCATGCTTGTGTTATTTAAGACAATGATGCTAATACGTACATATATATCACAATTAATTTAGTAAACACACAAACTCATAAACACACTTTCATGTTTATCACTTGTAAAAAGTATCTTCATGCCCATATCCCCGAATAAGTAGGCAGAGGCAAGACCAAGGCACCCACGACTAGCCGAAGACATTAAGTCCCACAATGTGATAGGTGAGAAGCCTATATACCAAGTATTTGTCCCTGTCTGAAACCGAACATGGGCCTTGTTCATGTTCAGTAGAGATAGTATATCTACTCTAACCCCTACACTAACGAAGCGGTCTAAGTGAATAACTAAAATAACTCTTTGATGAACTGTAAGATATAGAAAATATTAAAATTTAATATAACGAGCAGTAGATAATACTGTAAAAAATGATCTCAATTTTCTTTACCACCACGTCTCCATTTGATGGTTACTTATCGAAAGGTAGCTCATGATTCCGAGATGGTCCTCATGAATTTGCATAAATACTTAGACTACATCATGACGCTATGTCGTTAGGCTAAATTTATGCATGATTAAGTATAACTCAAAACGACTTGTTGAATAATTATTAAATATAATGTAGCACCACCTTGGAATCATGAACTATCTTCTAAAAATAAGAACTGAGAAAAACCTTTAGTTTTTGTATGCCAGAGTTCAATGAACAAGCAAATGGCTATCCTGGTGTTAATAGATAACCGTGGTTTAAAAATACCATAGATGTTACAGGTGCGTGTCTGTCCTGTAGCCGGGATATTAGGCCTGTTGTGCTAGTCTACAGGCTACCCTACCTTTCGGGAGCGGAACATGACAGAGACATTACGTCATCATGAACAAGTACTGCGGTGGATCCCTACCCGGGCAAATTCCTGCATAGCACTCTACTACCAGTTAGATGTCGTGATAGGCCGAGTAATCATGGGGCAACATTTTTCGTGTTGGTCTGAGTCCGCTAAGTAGAACCTCTCTGCCAAGCACCTCATAAAGGTGAGCACGTGTTAACTAGGCCATTACGAACTACGAAGAAGACGACAGTTGGTAGAGTGTTGGACAGCAATTTGTACTTGTAGCGATCCACCGCCTGAATGATGACCACCGTCCGCATCATAATCACCCTCTCATGGTCTGGTACAGAGGCTAAGTAGATTTGCATCATAGACTTAACATCCTGGCCACAGGAAATGATGCACCTGTAGCATCTATGGAGAGTTGTATGCTTGATAGCTATTATACAAAATCAAAATCTAAATCTATTTATTCACGTAGATCTATACAAAGATTCTATATAGTTCTAAAAACTTCCACCGGATCGGAACGCGGCCACACACTGAGAAGATCCGGCGAAAGAAACTCAGCGGGCTTTTCTTTTTTTTTCATATAAATAAAATTTACTATTTACTAATTATATGTTATTGTATAAAAGTTACATATATTTAATTTGTAGAGATTGTATAAGAGCAATTAATCCCAAGCATTTCTGTCTTCGAAATATTCTGAAAGCTTATAATAACCTTTACCATACAACATAAATTTAATACATTTTTAAATGTATTTCTTTTCTTCTTATTGTTTAATATGCTCGAGAATTTTATTGCGAAAACGTATAGGTACATTGGCCCATGAAAGAATAACTGATTTTGTAGAGACGAGACTTATGCACAACAAGATTGTTTTTATTCCTCGTATTTACAGTACAGTTATATGTTTTGGACATATAATAAATTTTCAAAAATGTATTGAAATAAATATAAAAAATATACAGTAAAGTATCTTGACACTCACATAGAATCGGTTAATAAATGGAATAGTATAGTTACTGGCTTTAACATAGTATCGCTAAACCTAGACTTTACCAGAAAACCTTGGAATTTTGATTACACTATTGTCTGTATATTTAATTGTTATATTGATCCACGTGTTAGACACTATTTAAGTACATAATTAAAAAGCATTAAAACTACAAAAAACATCCTCTAATTTTAACATTACATATGTGGTTTCAGTAATAAGTAGGTATAATAATGATTTTTTTATGATAATGGAAGGCAAACAAGCAGATGAACTTCCTGATTGTAAGAAATTCACGACACCTAGAGACACAAAAGGTTTGAATGGTGCGTTGCCAACCTAAAGCCGGGTTGTTAGGCCTCGAGCAAAAGTAAGTTTACCGGCTACCTTATCCTTTGAACCGGAACACGTCAACGACAAGCATCGGACTTTATGGCAGCAGGAATAGGTAGGGCGATGGTACAAATCCGGGCGAGTCGTTGGGAAACTCTACCACCACCTAGTAGGTCACGCTGTTAGTGACGGTAAGACTATGCTCGCTATGCTATGCTATGGTATGAGTAAAACAAAAACTACTTGACGGATCTGGATGAAATTTAAATATACTGGAAAGCACTGGCTTACAAACAAGATTATTAATATAATCCATATAGGTATATTAAAAACAAACTATAATGATGTAAAATTAAAAGCTTTCGACAAAAACGTATATGTAACGTAGCTAAAAACCATCTAGACCACGTAAACTTTTAAACAAACAATCCGTATCTAAAATCTAAATCGGTTCATCTGTTCACAAGTTATGATGTCACAGACACTTAAACAGACATGTCAAACTTATAACACTCCTCGTTTGCCGTCGTCGTTGTAGCATTATGAATATTTAATTTTGATAAGAACGTCAAATGAACTCCAGTTTAGAAAGAAAAAAAAACGAAAAAAAATTATCGAAGTTATTGTAAAAGATGGTTTGTAACTACATACTTCTTACATAGTAATTGCTTGTGCAATCGATAGTCCCTACTATAAGTCTCTTTCTAGAACACTCAAACTATGTTCTTGAACTAACTAATGAACTGTTTAATATTTTTTTCATAATTAAATAACAATATTACTTTAAACAATCATAGGCTAGATTTAATTAAAATTGATTTTAGAGAAGTAAAGTGATCTTAGAGTACAAAGAGAACTTGTATTCTTTGTATTTACGTTAACATACTTACGTAAATAAACAATATTTATTTTCTACCAGTTATTCCGGCGAACTTAATTTCACTCTATGGGAAAAATTAAAATGTTGTTCTTTCTAGTTTCTATTTTCACTTTTATTTACAATATCCATAAAGTACAAACTAAGATCACTTTAAATTTCATCAAAATCCAAACCATTAACCATTTTTAGTCGCTTTGGTATATTTGTGTATATAAATATCCCTGAACTAGTACAAATTGAATCTAACCCCAAAGTAAGCCAATTATATACTTGTGTTATGGGTGTAAGTCGATGACACTAATACAGAGAAATAATGAATGAATGAATGAATGAACTCTTTATTGAGCACAGTTAAACTAAAATAATAGTCATAATAATAAAAAAAAAAAACTAAAAAAAAAGTATGTATTAGTACAATAAAAAATAAAAAACAATCATATTATGTCAAAACCACAATGACGCATGAATATCTAAGATTGACTCACACTATGTACCTACTATCTTATCTTGTTTAGTTTGCATTTGTTCTATCACCTGTGTTTAAACTCTATTTGTCAGGGCGAATGGATGTGAGGAACCCATCACTCACTCAGTCAGCTTAATTAAGAGGAATCAGAGTTGTAATCGTCCGCGTCAGTATTCGGCTTTGTCATTGCTTAGTCACGTCAAGTTTGAAAAAATAATATATTTATTAACATACCCAATATAAGACACGCATTACAAAATAGAAAAAAATGTTACACAAAACACATATCAAACAAAAACATTACTAGCAGTCCGTGGACAAACTTTATGTTTATTACACACATACGAACCTTCCTCTTGAATCGCACTATTTATTTAAAGAAATCGCATCAAAATCCGTTGCATAGTTTATAATTATAAGCATTCATAGGCACAGAAATCGGCCAGCGAAAAATAATAGAGTAAGAAGTTTTGAACTTTGAAGTATGATCAACGATGAATTGACGAAAGAAATTCATAATTTAAGCTTCGTTTGGTTATGTATTAGTCCAGTTAGGACACCAAAGTCCTGTGTATTTCTTGCTTTCAGTAAATTTATCGTCATGTTTGAACTTCAGAAAAAACACATGACTGTTTAAGGTTGATACACAAGTGTTTTTATCTTATATCTTAATCTTTTATTTGGGTTTTTATCACGGCTTGCCAATAGTTATCTATCGTTCTAACGTTAAATTACGTCATTAACAAAGGTCTAAATCAATAAAATGAACAGCATTGAAAACATTTAAAAAGTATCTTCACGCCCATATCCCCGAAGAGGTAGGCAGAGGCATAACCAGTGTACCCACGACTAGGCGAAGACACTAAGTCTCACAATGTGATAGGTGGCAAGCCTATCGCCAACCGGGCACACATCCATTTCCGAGCAACAATATTTTTGATTAGAAAATTGGAATAACCACATATTCTTTTTGTTGCCCGACACGAAAATCGAGCCCGGGACCTCAAGAAGTCATGTCCAACTTGACAGCTAGACCACAGAGGCGATAAAAATAATTACAAAAGACTTACACCTGTATTTATAAAGCTTACTTGGCTAAGTAATGAGAAAAACGCTGAGCGAAGTACGACATTTAGCTATACTGATATTGAACCACTGACTACTAATTCAATACTTAGATTGTTCATGAATTGGATGGCTTGACGTAAGAAACGCATAGCTAAATTTAATGTCGTACTTCGAACAGCGTTTTTTTTATTACTTAGCCAAGTAAGCTTCTTAAATACGGTTGTAAGTTTTTTGTAAATATTTTTTATTGCCTTTGTGGTCTAGTGGTTCAGGTGTTGGACTTGACTGCATGAGCTTAGATTCCTGGGTCGGGCAACAAAAAGAAAGTTTAGTTGGTTAGTACTGCAGGTCGTCCAAACTTTTTGAATATTTTAAAAGCGAAAGTGTGTTTCTAAATTCGTATTTCACGTTGCAACGCAACTATGTTATGATATTTTTTTTAATATAGAAATAAAGGCTGAAGAACGATGTAGGCCACTTTTTATCCCTTTTACTTTTACTTGATATGGCATGTTTAAAATTAGAATGTAACATGTTGTCTTATCGCTTACTGGCTGTCCCGGCGAACTTCGTTTCACCCGTTCAGTATGGGAAATAGTAAAGTATTCTTTTTCTCAATTTCCCTGCAACTTTCCCGGGTTTTCTCTGCATAAGATCCTTCTTCTGATGACAATTAACACAATATAAAAAGTATTAGCAAAATCGGTGCAGTCGTTTGGAAGTCATGCGCTTACCAACACATTTAGCGATTCATTTTTATATTATAGATGTAAATAGTTTTAGTCAAGTTATACATAAATATACTTACTAATTGAAATGCTAAATACCCTTACAGTAAGTATTTAATAGTATAATGACTAAGTATTTATAAAGCGTTATTATCATAAGTGGCTATTATCTTGATACCTACTGTGCCATATCAGATATCTAGTATAAATGATTATGCTTGGGTGTGGTTCAGTAAAATATGTTCAAAGAAAGTAATGTTTTTATATAATTTTATATACATTGACTTTTAAGATAAACTCCATTATTTGCAATAGCTAAAAAGTGAAATGACAGAGGGACAAATTTCAATATATTTGTCCCTCTGTCAGCTCAAAATGTCTGTCCGTTTTTGTCTGTTCTTGGTCAAAAACACGTACGAATACACGTAGATACCAACGAAATTAATTGAAGCATGTTTAAAGAATACGCTTGTAGCACTTCTGAAATGTTTGCCTGTCGGTCTGTCTATATCACACCAAATCTACAGAAATCTATATGTGTACCTATGTTATTATATGTTATAACATGTACCTACAAATTTCCATGTCAAGTCCTGCTGCTGCTGGATAGATAGAGAGTATTGCCGCTATTGCGTGTCAAGTAAACGAAATTCGCCGGGTCGGCTGTTTCCAAAAACCTTCTTATCTTTTTTTATGAACAACTAGCTGTCCCGGCAAACTTCGTTTCAGCCGTTCAATTTGTATTGTAAAATAAAGTGTGTTCTTTTCCTATTTTCATTCAAATTTTCCCGTTAATTAACACTATAAAAAAAATAGCCAAATCGGTCCACTTGTTCGGAAATAAATATAAATTTGATTTCCCTAACAAAATGTATCCAAATCAACAAGTTGTTACAAAATGCATACAAAATTATAAACAGTACTAATAACCAAATAGCATTAACTTCTTACTGTTTGTTACATTTTCCTAAAGACCGCTCTCAGAGAGGTGAATTAAGTTACTATACAAAATTGTGAATTAAAGACGTCAAATAACTATTAATATTTTATTATTTAATTATAAAATCGACTTAATGACTGATTAAAAAATAATGACTGTCTCTGAGTGTGGGCGGTTTTAATAAAACGTGTTGACAGATAGATGGCAAAATAACTAAGGTTACTTATCAATTCTAACATATTAGCGATTTAAAAAAATACATTAAAACAGGCAAACCTGCTGGAAACTGCAGTTTTTAACATATTTCATCTACGACGGGACTTGACTTATTAATATAGTTGAACTAATAATAACCATTTTCCTATCCGAAGTCAATCCTGGTCGGTCATTGACACCTCTTTAGATCGGCATGGGACAAGTTCAGAATATCAACACAAGGTTCGATTTCCAAGTTGAGTAGTGTACATAGTACATACTTCTCAATAACACTTGTTTTTTTTTCCACACTACACTTTATGTAGCCGGTTGATATAAGTAACGTAAAGTGTTAAATAAAGTGTATTTCATACTTTGTGAATAACACTTGTATTTTTCCATAGTACACATCACCTCCCACTTTATGCTACACCTTATGTAGCCGTTGATTTAAGTGTAACGTAAAGTGTTAAATAAAGTGTATTTCATACATTGTGAATAACACTTGTATTTTTCCATAATACACTTTACCTAACTCTTTGTGTTACACCTCATGTAGCCGGTTGGTTTAAGTGTAACGTTAAGTTTTAAATAAAGTTAATTGTGGAAAAGTACAAGTGTTGTTAGAAAAGAGTTTAAACGAAGTGTTCCACCAAAGTGCCGACGATGAAAAATATAAATTCTAAGTCTAGCTGTGTTTTTTATGTTTGACAGTAACAAGTAAACGACTCTATCTTGATGATATGAGTCGTCGCTTATAGAAACAACCGATGTTATTGGTGCGGCTTTAATAAAATGAAATTAAAAATATTTGTGTGCGGAATATAAGTATGTGGTAAAAAGTTGTTACAAAATTATTTGAACATTTCAACGTATTCTACCACATTGCAATGTGGAAATATTTTAATAATTTATAAAAAATAATTATTTTATGATGTAATGATACATATGTTTAAATATTCAAAAGAATATTTTTGAATTTTATATTTATTACTATTTGAATTGTTAATCATATACAAGTTTGAAATGTGTATAAATTTAATGCTATCTACCATGAACTACCACCGTTTCCAAACCTATTCTGCCAGGAGAAGAAACAGCAACACAAACTCCACGGCAACTATGACTATAACCTATCTTCCGTCCTATTTATTTATTTTATTATTTTAACCAATCTTTTACTGTCTACTCGCCCGGATTGGTACCACCGCCTTACCTATTCCTGACGCCATAATGTCTTGACGTGTTCTGGTTCGGAGGGTAAGGTAGCCGGTAGACTTACTTTTGCTCGAGGCCTAACATCCCGGCCTCAGGTTGGCAACGCACCATTACCACCTTTGGTGTCTCTAGGCGGCGTTAATTTCTTACCATCAGGAAACCGTCTGCTTGTTTGTCTACCGAATGCCCTACTCTTCAACACCAAAAGACCACAATGGCCAACATGAAAAACAACCTATTATTTTTTAAGTCAGCGATTAAGTTCACGGCTCTCCTGATGGTAAGAGTCAAGAGTCCGTCCTAAGGCGTGATGTGACCGCCTCGATGGTCAAGTGGCTAGCTTTCTCACCTAACATCGACCAACCGCGAGGCTCGGGTTCGATTCCCGACGGGGACAGGCATTTGTGTGATGAGCATTAAGATGTCTGCATTTCCGGGTCTGGGTGTTTATTAAATTTATTCTGGTATTTATTTAAGTATTTCTATATATTAGTATCGTTGACTAACACCCATAACACAAGCATATCATTTGCTTACTTTGGGGTTAGATTCAATTTGTGTGACTTGTCCAGGGGATATTTATATTTATTGTGCAACGCTAACGGTCTTCCTCCAGTAAAGAACTTTACAGTCATTTCGGCGGCAGGAATAGGTAAAGATGGATACCTACCCGGGCAAGTTACAGTACAGCACTAACACCAGTAGACTTGTTGGTTATGACCTACATTTTAATTTGTGCCACTTCTTAGGAGTAACCTGGAAGAAAGGCAAATAGTCTATTCAGCGAACTGAAATCGACGCGGGTAAAATTGACCATAACCTGACTATAGTTACAATAGCCCTGACCTTCATGGCCTTAGTATCTTCGGCTAGTCGTGGGTGCCCTGATTGTGCCTCTGTCTACCTCTTCGGGGAAATGGGCGTGAAGATACTTTTTTTTAGTAATTAGGGTAAATACAGCGAGGTTTGGGTTTGATTTCCAACGGGGGTATGTATTTGGGTTTTTATTATACTAGCTGCCCGTTCCAGCTTCGCTCGGATGGTAATTTTTTTTACCATAAATTGAGATATAAGCTATCTCTATCTCTCAAGTTTGATCGAACTGCATATGGTGTGCGAATTTTATTATAATCGGTTAAGTGGTTTAGGAGTCCATTGAGGACAAACATTGTGACACGAGATTAATATATATTAAGATTTTGGTCACGTAAAATTTTGCCTCACTACCACAAACCAGACGATAACAATTCGAACGATAAATGAAACAATTGTTTTAAGCGTATATTTATAATGCTACGAATTTATGTCTGTCATATATTTACAGACTAGCCAGATGGCGTACTTTGTACCGCTCTACATTTATAGCTACTAATTATCTGTGGTATGTATGTATTGGAAAAACTAAAATATTTTTTTTCGTATTGATTTTTTTATGTGAACCTTTTCTTGACAATAACTAATAAAACAAAAAAAGAATTAGCAAAATTGATCCATCCATTCACGCGTGATGAGATGACCAACGGAGAGAGAGATTCAAGTAGACTAGCAGCCCGTCCCAGCTTCGCATGAGTGACAAACTTTTACATTATTATACATATTCAATAAATCTATCTATTAAAAAAGACCCATTAAAATCCGTTGCGTAGCTTTAAAAATATAAACATACATAGGGATTGACGCCGGAAAGCGTCCTTGTAATATACTATGTAGTGATATATAAGTACTAATATAAAATTAAGCGCTTCGGCTTTACACTTTTTACTCTTTTGACACTTTATAATTTTTTGTTTAAATTGGCTGACCTAATCTAAATTTAAGCGAAATGATTAATTATGTAATAACAACTCTATATTATAGATATCTTTAAAATACATTCGGATTTCCAAAGCTTGACGAATATAGCCGAAGCGCATAATTTAAATAGCACGACTATTGATAGTGATAGAATCATAAAACTTTTTTTTCCGCAGTCGAGTAAAAACACATGGCAACAACTTTTGGTTAGTTTAAATGAGGGTTACCGATCGGGAAATCCGATTTGAAAAGGTCATTGACTCTAAATAGTTCCGACACAATGTACAACTAAGTGATCTACTATTTTCAGTGAACTACTTTCACTGTAAACGTAAACAAAATTAATTTATAAATACACTTGTCTCGCTTTTCTGGCAACTGCCATGTTTCATCGTGCTGATGACAAATTTCGTTGTTTCCGTTTACTTTTGTTGACGTCTGTTCCTAATTTCCGGATTTTGATTTAGAACTAGTAGCTGTTTCTATTGCTATGTGGTCTGGTGGTCCGTTGTTGACTGCATGATGTCTCAGGTTTGATTTCAGACTATAGTGAACCAAACATAGTGCTTTTTCAATTTTCTAATAGACAACTTTGACAGGGATTGGATGAGTGCCCCATTAGTAATGGGTGGGCCATAACCAAAAAAGAATAGACCATCTGCATTCCTGCCAGGCAGCTCGTAAAAGGCGAGCATAGGCTTACCGTCACTAAAAACGTGACATCTGACTTGGTGGTAGAGTTTCGCAGCGACTCACTCGGATTGGTACCACCGCCTTACTTATTCCTGCCACCATAACGTCATGACGTGTTCCGGTTTAGAGGGTAAGGTAGCCGGTAAACTTACTTTTGCTCAAGGCCTAACATCCCTGCCTCAGGTTGGCAACGCACCATTACCACCTTTGGTGTCTGTAGGCGGCGTGAATTTCTTACCATCAGAAAATCCTTCTGCTTATTTGCCTTCCAATATTATAAATAAGAACCTATTATATTAAATATTTGCTTTTTTCTGTGGCCTGGTGGTCCGTTGTTGACTGCATAATGTCTCGGATTTGATTCCGCAGTAACTACACTCAGACATGTTTTTTTTTAATAAAAGCAACTTGTTAGAGATTCGATAGGTGAATTGTTGGCAACGAACGGGTTGGCCACAAAAAAGAGCACAAACAAATAAATAAACACAGTAATGTAATATATTAAATTAAGGTTTTCTTCGTATTACAGTCAAATTTAATAACCTATCTTCAGATAAAGATAGGCCTTTAAGAGTTTTATTGCTAAGATATTTTATGAATTATTGAAAAATAACAGCGGATCTAAAATATCACGATCTCTTATCTTAGTTAGGTTATTAATATTGGCCGTTAGTCCTGGGCTCCAATAAAAATTATATGTCAACAGCTTTTTTTCCAAGTATGTGTGATAAATCATGGCCGTTTTTAGGTAGAGTCAGTGTCGCCTTATGTTCTATCGCCCTGGCTAAAACCAGTAATAATACGTACCCACGAAAAAGGCAAATAACATCTATAACTGACACAATTTTACTGTTTAGTATCTTCACGCCCATATCCCCGAAGAGTTAGGCAGAGGCACGACCAGGGCAAACACGACTAGCCAAAAATACTAAAGTCCCACAAGTCTATCGCCGAAGGGTCACATAATATCCAATCCCTTTTTTTTTTATTTTTCTTACCCGACCCGGGACCTCAAGGACTCAAGTCCGACAATGGACCGCTAGACCACAAAGACTAGGTTTTCTATAATAACGATTTTTAATAAATTTATGACATTTACAAGTTATTTAGGAAAGGAAATTAGGAAATCGGCACGTGGTAATGCATTTGGCATCGGTATTTTGCAGTTTTTAATAATAATTAATTAAAGTTTATTAGTAATTACTAATGGTCGCCCGTTGATCCAAATTCGACCATAATAAATTTTAATATCTTGTTGACAAGAACGCCATCTTCATTTTTCAAGACCAACTACTTTGTTTCCAAACTTTTTAGTGCGCCATCTGTGATCTTTTATCGTTATCATCATCATCATCATATTATTTCTTTGTGTGTGTTAAATGCATGGTAATGTGGGTAATGTTTTATTTATTGATTTAATGTAGGTACTTTACGAGCAATATTATTGAAAAATATTAGCGTTCTGCACTTCTCCTACACATAAACTATAAGTGTGCCAAATTTTATGTTCCTGCGTCCGCGCAATTTTCGTAAAAAGGGGTCCAAAGTTTTGGCATCACGTATTAACATACAGATTTGATAATCATTACAACTGTTACAATAATTATAATACAACTTCTATAAAGAAATGAATATTTACGGGTAAAAGAAGATTTCTAAACTTTTCTTTTTTCTCCTGTGTTTTTTTTTGTAATTTTCGAAAAAAGGGGTCCAAAGTTTTGGCATCACGAATTAAAACTAAGGAAGAGTGAATTCTGTACATTGAAGATTACATTTTTGTAATTGCATAATAATAATATTACAGTCATTGATGATAGATAATATAAGAGAGTCCATCAAGGCGTTCACCTGTGACTAACGAAATTCGCTTGATTGAAGTCCATTCGTGCGTGAAATCGGCGTAGACCACAGATTCATAAAATGCAACTCTATTGTATCTATTTTTAACTTTGATGTCATGATATAAATCAATGCCATTATGGGCAGAAATATGTGGGTCGGAGGTGTGGGAGTCAAATATTTTGTATTTTGGGAAAGTCATGCCATTGTAGTTTTATACAAATGACATACCTAATTAAGCGCGGTAAAACTGCAAAAACCGAGTCCAACTGTTTTATTGGGTACCACGTCGCGATTTGATAACTCTTTTTTCTAAAGATAGCAAATGTTTCTGAATCTGAAATGGTCCCACATAACTTCTTTTGAGTTACATTTAATAATGCATACATTTTTTTTATAAATTTATGCACTAATAAATATAACTCAACAACCAATAGTTTGATCATGATAAAACTAATATGAAAAAACATAAAATCTAATTGACAACCTCCCCCTGTTTTAAGTTGGTTAAAAACAAATTAGGATTTAGGTATGTTTATGTGCGGTAACTGCAGCTGTTAACGACCCATAAAAAATTTCTAGGTATAGGTATCCATACATACATATATACATATATACATACATACATACATACATTTATACATACATACGTACATTTGAAAGTCTGTTTGTCTGTCTGTTTGTTGCTCTTTCATGACTAAACTGATTTTGATGAAATTTGATGCATAAAGTTCAAGATCCGAGATCATAGGCTATTTTTTTTAAATATCAGCTTCTAAAAGGACTATAATAGGAGAAATGAAATGAAATTTATTTATTTGCGGAATATGTGTGTTTAAAAGTTGTTACAGAATAGGTACATGTTCGTACCAACATATTCTACCACATTGTGGTGTGCAAATATCTAACTTTATTTAATTTAAAAATCGTTGTAATATATTTACTACTATGCTAGCACTTATTAATTTAAGCAAAAGTAACGATCAAGTTTTACCCTATCTACCATACACTACCACCGTTTCTAAACCTAGCCAGTCAGGAGAAGAAACGGCGAAACAAATGCAAGTTTGTATAAAAATTGTCGCTATTCTACGCTAACGAAGTCTACAAACAGTTTGTTAGTAATTAATATCACTGGACAAGTGATACAAATGGAACCTAGCCACAGATTATGGGTGCTAGTCGACGATTCTAATAAAATACTTAAGGCCCCATACTTAGTCAGCCAAAAGAGCCAATCGCCGCACTGCCTATGCGCTAAAGTAAATGTCTTATGCGACAAATTACTATTTTTGACACTATAAAAGTAATTTAAAAAAAAGTATAAAAACTGAAACACTTGTCTTTTAGTTATAGTACTTATCTATGTTTATGTTAAATCTGGTGTCGATATTTTCATAATTGAAGTAAACAGTTGGATTTTGCTTTCAAAAAAAGATTAACTTTTTGATTTTTTTCAAAGCAAAGTAAAATGAATCGTGTTTTGGGAACACTAGTCTTATAAAGCATATTACTATTAATCTTGTGTATTTTTGTCACCAAGATCCATGATTGCTTTGCATGAAAAAAACATTATACTGTTGACGTATTTTAGCATGTATGGACCCTTAAATATCAATTTCGACCAACGAGGCAGTCATCATCGACCCACTTATCTAATTTTCATTTCTTACTTTCCAAGCGTGTAATCACGGAATAATAAAGTATACTGTATAGCAGAAACACGGGTGGTTGGGTTTAAATCTTTCTAAATAAGAAAAAAAGTATCTTCACGCCCTTATCCCCGATATAGGCAGAGGCACAACCAGGGCACCCATGACTAGCCGAAGATACTAAGTCCCACAATGGGATAGGTGGCAACTGGCAAGCCTATCGCCACCCAGGCACATATCCAATCCCGGGCAACGTTTTTTTTTTATTGAAAAACATTGGAAATATACATTTCCTATTTTTTGTAGCCCGTTAAAGAAAGTAATGTAAGTTAAATGGCAGACCTATTTCTCAGATTCGTATACATTTTCTCTGGGTCGTTAGCAGGGCCGGATTTAAACTCGATGCCGCTCCTGGGCACCGGAAAAAAGGCCGCCCTATTACTAGAATTTTACTTAAGGGAGAAATCCGTGTAGAAAGACGTTTTCATGCTGATTTTTATTATTTTGTTTATAGATATTTTATTGACAGATATGAGTAGAGTGACTATCATTTTGATAATATCTTAAAAAGCAGGCCACGCTTTTTAAATATTTCTTTTATTCACAATATCATTAATTTATATTTATTAAAATTTTTAACACCATTCTTAATTTAAATTTATTAAATTTTATTTGCTATATTTTATTTTATTATTAGTTTGATTTTCTATAAAAAGCGTGTTTTGAGTTTTTTTTAAACTATTATTTTTTTTAGTTTTTAGTTTGGTTTATTTATAAAAGCGCGATTTTTAGTTTTTTATTAAACTATTATTTGTTTTGTAGAATTAAATTCTCCTTAGTATTTGAAAAACAAAATTTTTAAAAAATCGTTTTTAGAATATCTTCTAAATGGCTTCTTGACTAATTCCAAAAACTAATAAGCTCTTAAGTTTAAATAAACACGTTGATTGACATCGATCCGGTCAAAATCGGTTTTCGTTCGAGAGTTATCAAAAACGAAAAATTTCGAAAAAAAAATTTTTCACATAACTTTAACATTTCTTTTTGGATCGTTTTTGACTATTAGAGTCCAAAAAAAAATTGGTTGATTGGTTATCGTTGTCGAAAAAATTCGGAAAAAATGAATTTTTCAAATTTCCCTAAGATTTTCGGTTCGATCAGTTTATGTTCAAAAGTTTATCATAGATTCTGAAAAAGTGCGTGGAATACTGCCAACCGCGTGAAAATCGATTTATTAATTAAGAAATTATTGCACAATATAAAAAATAATGTTTTATTAACTTCTTTGAGCTCGAAGATTTCAAAGGCATACAAAAGCTATTTCTTTGAAGTTGGAGAGCTTAAAGTAACACAAATTGTGTTTTTGAGCTCGAAGTGTTCAGAAACGTCGTAAGTGCAATTTCACTTTCATTTCATTTCATTCATTATGGTATGGAATTGGTGGAAAATTACAGGGATGGCCTTTAAGGTCAACCGTTTTCCAGACTTTTTTTAATTCATTGATTGTTAAAGTTGATGTCTTAAGAAATGCAAAAAATAATTCCGAAATATTTAATTTTTTCAAAAATAAATACTAATTAAATTTCTTTAATTTCAGGAAATAGAAAAATTGATTATTATTTCAAAACTCCAAGGAAACCAATTGATTAAATAATTTTGAGTAATATTTTTTACTAAAAAAGTGCCAAAATTATAATTTATAAATAATGAATGAATTGAATTTTTTGAATTATCATGTAAACAGCAAATTTTTAAATTAACAGAATTAATTAAATATATTGGTAAATCTCGATAACACTAAAACAAATTATCACTTTCAAAATTGTGCCGCCCTAAAACATCTGCCGCCCTGAGCACTCGCCCCGTCTGCCCCTAGTGTAAATCCACCGCTGGTCGTTAGCAGCTATAGTATTTTTAGTAGTAAAGCCACCAAAATAATAAAAAAATAACAAACTAGAAAACCAATATTTGCATTGCAAATTGCAATTAAGAACCCACTGATATTAGACCTCTGTTCGAGTTATTTGTTAAGATTTGTACATAAATTAATAAAAAATATGCTTTTGTATATAAATTTTTTGAACATATTATTTATTTACTTCCACATAAAAAAGAATAAAATAAAAAGTACAATCAGCTGCCTAGCAATTTTTAACTAATGTTCGTGTAAAATTGTCCAAAATCTCTGCGTTGGTCTCCTGCTTCTTAAAAGAAACAGGCCATAAGCATCAAGTAGGAAGCAATTTTTAGTTTTTTGTCACTACCACCGTGACATTAACAAAGTGTGGTAAGATGGGTGGTATCCAAGTTGGTGCATTACCATTTCATCTTTAACATATAGCACCTTATATTATTTTATAAAAGTGTGTTTTGAGTGCTACGAATATTTAGGTAATAACCTCTCCTATACCATGCCTATTTTTGCGACATTGAATTGAATGCATTTAAGGTAGCGGCGACGACGTAAGTCTGAAATAATTAATCAAAAAAACTAAACTATGTCGATTTTCTTATTAACGCAATCGGCTCTGGAGGTTAACCAACCCTGTCAGTTATTTTGAAACTCCCCATTGGATTGGTCAAGAGTTAGCGAACACGCTTAGTATTACTGGCAATACCCCTCAGGTTCGATTCCCGACAGAAATAAAAATAAACATACTCTGAACAAATAACACAAATTGATCTAACCACAAAGTAACCAAGTTATAAAAAAATAATATTTATAATTCAATAAAATTCTACTATTCTGTTTCTATTCTACTAACTATTCAATAAAAAGTTTCAATTTAACATATTTAAAGTCCCTGTATTAGGAAGGTATCCTGTGCTACTGGGCGATCACCAAGGCAAAAGCATTAATTTTTATGATTATATGTATATTGTAAATTATATGCTTGTATTGTGGGTGCCAGTCAACGAAACGATAAAGAGAAATACATATGTAAAACCAGTTGTAAATATAACAAATATTAGATTCGGAAATAGACATCGATATTCATAACACAAAGAACAGCCGTCATCGATATCGAACCAAATCCTTTCGATTAATTGGTGGAGTTAGACGTGCGTATAGGCTAATTGCTCGACCAACGAGGAGAAAATAATTAGTGAATCATCAGACAGTAACTGCATAACGTTGATATTCTAATTCGTTTAGACTATAACATTTGACTAGCTTTCTATTTCGCTTTTATTTCACTCTTATCTTTGTTTAAGTAAATTTCCACTATTTTTACATCAAAATTTGCATTTTATTATTGCACATACCTAGTATTACAAATAAGGCAAGAATCTTGTGGTAATACAATTTTGATTTAGAAATGTAACTTCCATATCCATTATCCAGTGAAAGAAACTAACTTTTAGAGTAATATTGTAATTCTTATTTAAATAATGTTAAATTATTCATGACACTGAAAAATATAAAGTGTGCAGAGAAACTAATCCAAAGTATTTTATCAGCTGGATATTCTGCAATTTTACTCACTTTTTTATGTAATTCAGATTTGTTGCATTTTTCAATTGATTTAATGACTCTTTCCTACAAATACGCCGGTTTCAGAGACGCTTGACACTGACCTCGGATAATATCCGTGGATCGTGGGATTTGGCACTACTCTCTGTCTACCACGTAAGGGAGTTGGCGTGAAGATAGGTGTGTATTTAATTCCCTGAAGTGGTTAGGAAGTTTATTGTTAAAAACGTATACTTGTTGATAAAGTTAAATAATGGTATAATCTCTGGTTCTGATTTATAACCTGAAAAAGTGAACTTTGTAATGAAAATTATATATATAAATGCAAATTCAAATCTTATTTTTTGTACACCATCAACAAGAAATGTACATCAGATCTTAAAATTAATATAAAAGCACAAACAGCGGTCTTAATGACTGCGATTTCTGACAGTCAACCAACATTATAAAACGACATGTATGTACTAAGTAGTTAACGATTTTGTTGTAGTGTAGTTATTAATATGCTAGGTGGATAGTTGTAGAAATATGTTAAGAACTTAGATGGACTTTGCAAGATGGTGTTCCTTTAATTTATTTTTAAATGACCATAATTATATTTTCAGCACTACGAATTGATAGCGGTAATGAGTTCAATAACCTGTTTTAATGATGTTAGTTGTATTACGCAAACGTAAAATTAATTTCCAGTAAACTGTCGCCGGTGCCTTAAGTGAGCGTAGTTGGCGCTATCAGCGGCTTAATATGGATGTGATACGTACATGTCAATCCTGAATCCATTATCCATAAGTTTGCAAGGCCTACAGGTTTTACTGGCATTTATATTTTGTTAGGTAATCCAACTTTTTAGGATTAATTAGCCATATGTTGGTATAAATTGTGCCTTAGACACTAATTTAAACTTTAAAATTTTAAACTACTTAATACCAACCACATAACAGACTTAATTAAAATATGATCATGATTAATTGACTGACGCGTTGGTTATAGTACTCGCCTAACTCCAACGACTAACCGTAATGTTCGAGTTCGATTTCAGACGGGGGTAAACATTTGTGTGATGAACATTTTGGTGTCTGCATTTCTGGGTCTGGGTGTTTGTTAAATTTATACTAGTATCTTAACCAGAACACATTAATGACAAGCATTGACGTTATGACGACAGGAATAGGTAAGGCGGTGGTACCAATCGGGCGAGTTGCTGCGAAACCCCACCATCTAGTAGGATGTCACGGTGTTAGTAACGGTAGCCTATGCACACCTTTTACGTGCTGCCTGGCAGGAAGGCAGATGGTCTATTCTGCAAAGGAGCCTGGGCCAATACGGGGAAAATCATTCACATGACCGTACCACAGGACGCCCTTTCTCATTTTTAACTGACTCTAAAAAAGGAAGAAGTTCTCAATTCGACTGTATGGTTTTTATATGTTTTTTACGCGATTACTCCGGGAATAGCCAACCGATTTTGATGGTTCTTTTTGAGAAAGATAGTTCATGATATAGAGGTGGATTTATACAAATTTTATCATGATCCGTCTAGCGGTTTTTGAGTTATACTTGAGTACACATTTTTTACTTATTTTGACGACCTCATCTTTGAAAAATGTATGCAGTATAAAGTGTAACTAAAAACTTGCTTGTAGGATGTTATTAGAATGTAGGTGGGACCATTTCGGAACTTTTTGCTATCTTTCGAAAAAATAATTATCAAATCTCGACGTGGAACTCAATGAAATAGCTGGAGACGGTTTTTGCAGTTTTGCTGCGATTAATTATCACAAAGTTGCAATTTTTTTTGTGATATCGGAAGGCAAAACAAGCAGAGGGATTTCCTGATGTTAAGCAATTCACGCCGACTAGAGACATTAAAGATAATGGTACGTTGCCAACCTGAGGCTGAGATGTTAGGCCTCAAACAAAAGTAAGTTTACCGGCTACCTTACCCTCCGAACCGCAACATGTCATGACGTTATGGCGGCAGGAATAGGTAAGGCGGTGGTACCAATCCGGATGAGTCGCTGCGAAACTCTACCACCTAGTCAGATGTCACGGTGTTAGTTATGATAAGCCTACGCTCGGAGGAGCTCTATGCAAAGGAGCCCGGACCAACACGGGGAAATTATTACAATGTTGCAAGTGCAGTAAAAATCTAAAGAACGAATAGAACATTCTAACTTATATAATGGCTACCATTTTTTATCAATCAACAATTATATCGTTGTAGGTATTATTTATCATAATTCTCTTATTGATTTCTGTGGATTGATAAAACTCAATGTCGTAACTGATTGATAAGCGCCTAACATTTACTGAAGTTGCATTATATGATTGCAAATGAAGTATTTCACTATTGCATAGATTATCTTATTTTACAATGTTTCTGAACACATTACACAAACAAATGGTCGCCCGTTGCTCGAAATTCGACCAGAACAAATATTAATATCTTGTTGATAAGAACGCCATCTTCATTTCTTAAGACCAACTACATTGTTTCCAAACTTTTTAGTGCGCCATCTGTGATCTTTTATCGTTATCCTATTAATATTATAAATGCGAAAGTTTGTATGTATGGATGTATGGGTGTATGGATGTATGGATGTTTGTTACTCTTTCACGCAAAATCTACAAAGCCGATTACGATGAAATTTGGTATGTAGGTAGCTGAAGACCCAGAATAACATATAGGCTACTTTTTATCCCGGAGTTCCCGCGGGATTGGGACTTACGCGGGTGAAACCGCGGGGCGCAGCTAGTCATCAATATATTTGTTTGTGTGTGTCAAATGCATGGGAGTGTGGGTAATGTTTTATTTATTGATTTAATGTACTTTACAAGCATTATTATTGAAAAATATTAGTTATAAATAAACTATAAGTGTGCCAAATTTTATGCGCAATTTTCGTGAAAAGGGGTCCAAAGTTTTGGCATCACGTATTAGTATATAAATTAATCTATCCCCAAAGCAACCAATTACACTCTATGCATAATTACCTCATACCCTCTCAACGCATAACCCTCTTAAATTTAAATATATCCCTGAATCATTAAATCTTTAATCATTCCCTATTCGAAAAATTTCTTATTCTAAAACTTGTTTTAAAAAAAATATTTTATACTTCATGATAGCCTGAAATCTACATAGACATATTTAGTCGATAGGTAAGGTTAGTACATAATCTACATTAGTAATAGTCTGGTTATAACAAGGATTTATTAGACCGAGAGCTGCCTACTGAACCATCTCGCCAAACCGTTTCAAAGTTACAGTTTATTTTTAAATATTAGTTTATTAATAATCATAAAAAACAGTTCTGGTAGTAATCACAAG
The DNA here is from genome assembly GCA_002245505.1 of Calephelis nemesis. Lineage (NCBI taxonomy): Eukaryota > Metazoa > Arthropoda > Insecta > Lepidoptera > Riodinidae > Calephelis > Calephelis nemesis. Next base: position 36,518 of record NJDD01012686.1, on the reverse strand, counting down.
GTCATATTTTCATTATTTAAAATTTTAAAGATGTGTAATTTTTTTTTCAACTTTCACATTACTTACGCCTAATTAAACTCCACATAACAAGTGTGACTTATGTCTAGAAAAACTAAATAAATGTTGATGGACTTATGCTTAGAGACTAGAGTAACTTAGTAGTTATAAAAATTACTCATTAGTCTATAGGCTAGAATTTAGATCGTAATATAGATTAAGAGGCTTATAGAAGCCTCCTAGATAACAAAAATTTTCATACATTGTGATTTCATACGTCAAAAAAATGGCTAACTGTTTCAATAGTTGTGTATGTTCTAGAACGTATCAAAGTTGGCGTCCAGATAATAGTTTAAAACCCATTAGCACTAGGCTGCAAGTTAAGGGTGTATTCGTTCACTAGTTTGGAAAGTAAGTGTAAACTGCCCAATCTGCCATACATTCTATCTCGCTTCCCACAAAGGTAGGATTTTTTTTTAATATTTATGTTCAGTTACAAATAAATTCAACGAATCCTATAAAATGTTTTATTATTTATTAATATCTATCACCTAAATGCCAATAATTCGCCAGTATTATGTTCAAGAGTAAGTACCTAAAATGACTATACCTACAATTCCAATTTTCAGTATTGTATGAATCGCGATTCAAGATTAAGTAACCCAACATGCCTAATTGTTCGTGGTATCTAGGTCTAGTCTCTGTCTCAGAACAGCAGGAAAGTTGTGTGCTTATTCGCTATATCATAAAAAGTAATCACAGATTTGTTTTTTTTAATGACTAAATTTGTTGCTAATCTCGCGTATTTTTGGAACTTCACCGAGCTTTGTGGGCCGAGCAGAGTGCTCAGCCCGCGACATCATTATTTAAATGCATGGGACTGTTACCTACATCGCCAGCACCAAGGGTTGTCTCCCGGGAGACCGTACCTCGACTTGGTGCTGCGTTCTGGTTACTGGGTGGACTTGGTGGAGGAGTATTGGCGGCTCGTCGCTCGGCGTTAGGCGCCGGGCGCAAGAAAGGTCTTCGTCGCCTAGACTGGCGGCGACGGTGTAGTGTAGTGTTCTGTGAATTTGTGTTCCGGTTGGGACTGGGAAGGAGGTTCGCGTTTGCCGCGGTTATTGGATCCGGTGGATCCGATAACACGTGACGGGGTCTCCTAGGTTTGGCGGGTGCGTTCGCGGCCGGTGTGTGGTCACACGCGGGTGCTAACACCGGGTTGGGATGGGCAGCCGTTATTTCAAAGTAGCGTTCCGATTCTTCTTTAAAATGCTGCGCTATAGTGGGTAAATCGAGGTCGCGATGTAGGTCCTCGTTGCAAACGTACCACGGCAGTGGCAGTTCACATGAACCTATTCTGGATTACTTGTAACTTTTTGAGATGGGACAGGAAGGTATGCGCGAAGGCTACACTACCGTATTCTACAATGGGTCTAACACATGTTTTGTAAAGTGTCACTTTGTTACGAAGAGACATTTTACAGTGTTTATTAATGAGATAATAGGGACGGCTAAGTGCGAACTTAGCCTTGTACGTGACACGCGTAATGTGCGGTTCGAACGACATATTTTTGTCTAGAGTGACCTCTAGGTATTTTGTTGAGATTTTCCAGGGGATCGCTCTGTCGAACAGTTTGATGGTAGCCGGGCTACGCCTGGACGCCATCCGTTCGCAGGGTCTGACACCTTGTTTATAGTACACCTCTGCACTTTTATCGGGGTTCACTTCTACGCGCCACTTCCTGAACCAGTCGTCCAGGAGAGTGGCCGCTTATCTGATTTCGTCATTTCGTCCGCCCTGAGCAAATGCTTTGTGTACCTTAACTGAAATATTATATGTAAAAGAGTGTCTATTTTTTGTAAATTTTGGTGCATTTATTTATTGCATATTAGTATTGCAAAAAGTTTACATGTTTGTTTTTTACTCCTTCACGCAAAAGCTTCGGAACCGATTTTCATAAAACTTGGCACACATATAGAGGGTAACTTGGGTTAGCACATAGGATACGTTTTAATTTTTATGTCACATGTCACATGTCTAAGTATATTATGGTTGACCAAATTAAAAATAATATTTAAAAAATGGTTCAGTAGCTCTCCTACTATATGCCTTATCTACTGTACTGTAGACACCCGCCCACAGTAATTTTGTGATTCAGTTGATATTATTAGAAGTTTGGCGAGTTCTCATTTACAAACAACTTTTTTTTCGGCCTTGCATCCGTCTAGCTGTAATGTTGTTTATATTTTGTAAGAATTCGTTAGTCATCAGCGTAACTATTTGGTACAAATGTACTTTTTTATAGTGAACAAACGACCAGCTTTTTTGACAACCATTCGTATATCACTATACTAGCTGTTTCCCGTGGCTTTGCCCACGTAGTCTATTTATTTAATATTTAGGTCTCCAACGCTACCCGTTGAAATTTTTAGATAAAACATAGCCTACAACCTTCTCCCGATTTTGAAACATTTTTCGTTAGTGCTCAGCTGCTATTGGTCTTAGCGTGACTATATATAACCTGTAGCCTTCCTCGATAAATGGGCTTTCTAACACTGGAAAAAATTTTCAAATCGGATCAGTAGCACTCAGTACTTCCTGAGATTAGTGCGTTCAAACAAACAAATTCTTTAGCTTTATAATATTAGTATAGATATAATAAAAACAGTCGCTTTTCGCTGTCTCTATATGTATGTTTAAATCTTTAAAACTACGGAACGGATTTTGATGCGGTTTTTCAATTAAGTAGATGGATATAAAATTGTTATATGTATAATAACATACGTATATCTAAGATTGTCCACTCGTACGAAGTTAGGACGGGCTGCTAGTACATTATAAATTACTGGTGCGCCTCTGATTCACAGCTGGGATCTTAGACCACGTGTATAAGTCTACGGGATACTCTACCCTTCATCAAATCGACATAGGCAAGCAGGAGAGTATAGAGGTAGGATTAAGTAGGTGGTAATGAGTTCCAATCTGGACGAACTGCAAAACACCCCACACATAATTTTAACTGACAGCATTGGTGGAAATTTACTAAAATAGCACCAGCAGAGATGGGGTCATCACATCCCCATGCCAAAGACTAATATTTGAAGCTTATATTGTAGGTAAGTCTCAGCGCATAATGTTCTACTGCGGAGTTCTAGCTTCAGTATTCTTTTGTACATAGTTTTTATTTTTTAACTGCCGACGCAGAAATAAGTGGTATCATAACTTATGAACGCATGAACCGATTTCAATGCAAGATTTTGTTTTAAAGACAAAGTGATCGTGATGGTTCTTAGCTGTCTACATTATATATATCGCACCCGCAGTAATGTAAGGGCAGTATCCATAAAACTGCTTTTTTGGGAAATCTTGTTTTAAGATACAATATTATTTTCCGATGTTATTAATGTGTTAAAACAAATATAATTATCGAAGTATCCTTAACTTTAGCTAGCGCTACCCAATAGAGCAGGGGTAGGCAAATTCTTTTGACCGCGGGCCAGTAAATTTAAAAAAATCTAGTGGCGGGCCAGTAAATTATAATTAATCTTGAGGCGGGCCGCTTTATTAAGACACCTAAAAATAGCACTAAATATTACGATTATAAAACGTTGAATATAGATAACATAAAGCATTTTTTTATTATTTTACAATACTTTATTAAACTAAAATCTATTTATGAAGTCTTAACATATGAAATACGCAATATTTATTTTTTGAAGTATCGATTGTTCGATCGATCTTAATTGTTCAAATTTCAATAGTCTTTTTAACATTTTGACCATTAACTTTTTTAAGGAGGTTCATATTTTTTCAAAAAAACCCTCGGGGGCCTCCTCCTCTCAAGGGCCGGATGCGGCCCGCGGGCCGTAGTTTGCCCACCCTTGCAATAGAGAATATCATTATGTGCATTTATCATTCAAAATCCCAGTTTACCAAGATTTTCAATTCGGCCGTTATGTTACTGAAGGTGCGATAAAGCTTTTAAGGGAGTTATTGACTTTTTTTATTTTAGCGTTATATGCTCGGATCTTTGTTACCTACTATTTAATAAGAAAACCAATTGAAATTTCACACCCTTGCATTTCCAAATTGGAAAAACTCAATAAATTTTTAGACATCACAATTTACAAATTTCATTTTTTAATTTTTTTATGAAATTGGAAGACAAACAAGCAGACAGATTTCTTGATGGTAAGAAATTCACGCCGCCTCTCTAGGTGTCTCTACACCAAAGTTGATAATGATGCGTTGCCAACCTGACGCCGGAATGTTAGGCCTCAAGCAAAAAGTAAGTTAACTTGAACACATCAATGGCAAACACTGACGTTATGGCGGCTGGAATATTAGGTGGTACTAATCCGGGCGAGTTGCTGCGAATCTCTACCACCTAGTAGGATGTCACGGCGTAAGTGACGGTAAGCCTATGCTTGCCTTTTACGAGCTGTCTGGAAGGATGGATGGTCTATTCTGCATAGGATCCCGGACCAACACGGGGAAAAATTACTGATATAGATGACTCTTATCAACATTTTGTACATAGGGACTTATTAAATATTCGAGTGGCGAGTGGCCTCGTTGGTCGAGTGGCTAGCGTACTCGCCTAACTACATCGACCAACCGCGAGGCTCGGGTTCGATTCCCGACGGGGGCAGGCATTTGTGTGATGAACATTTAGATGTCTGCATTTCCGGGTCTGGGTGTTTATTAAATTTATTCTGGTATCTATTTAAGTATTTATATGTAATAGTATCGTTGACTAACACCCATAACACAAGCATATAATTTGCTTACTTTGGGGTTAGATTCAATTTGTGTGATTTGTCCAGGGGTATTTATTTATTTTAAGCTCAATTCTTTGACACTATTGAATAAGAAAACCAACTGAAATTTCCCACTCTTGCATTACCAAATTGAAAAAGCTCAATAACATTTTAGCTCGTGTTGATCCGAGCTCCTTTGCCGAATAGACCATCTGCCTTCCTGCCAGGCAGATCGTAAAAGGCGAGCAGAGGCTTACAGTCACTAACACCGTGACATCTGACTACATGGTAGAGTTTTGCAGCAATTCACCCAGATTGGTACCACAGCCTTACCTATTCCTGCCGCCATAAAGTCATGACGTGTTCCGGTTTGGAGGGTAAGGTAGCCGGTAAACTTACTTTTGCTCGAGGCCTAACATCCTGACCTCAGGTTGGCAACGCACCATTACCATCTTTGGTGTCTCTAGGCGGCGTGAATTTCTTACCATCAGGAAATCCTTCTGCTTGTTTGCCTTCCAATATCTTGAAAAAAAACCATCAGAATTTACAAAGTTCACTTTTAAACTCGTTAAAAAGTGTCATAATTTTAATCTACTACAAATTTTGCTTCACGACCGTTATTATGACGTCGTGTTATTGTACTGCGTAACGAACTAAAATATTTTTGGCTTCTAAAGAAAGCGACGAAAATACGTGCACTTTTTTTAACCGACTCTAAAAAGTAGGTATTATGAATTCTACTGTATTTTATGTATACACTATATAATACAAGCATAAAATTTGCTTACTTTGGGCTTGGATTCAATCTAAATCTTCATGCTGGTTCGGTTCTGCGGAGTAGAATAGACCATCTGCCTCTGGCAGGCAGCTCGAAAGAGTCGAACGCTGATTAAAATATAAGTCATCTCTACAAAACCACTGACGGAAAAGCGCTGTTCAGAACTTTGTCCGGGTAGGGTTCCACCGCTCCGACCTGGAGGGTTGGGGGCAGAGGCGCCGGAAGACTTGCACAATAGGCCTAAAATCGCGGCCAAAGGTAAGTGACGCACCTGTAACATCTATGATGTTAATATGCCACGGTTATCTCTTACCAGCAGGAGAGCTGAGTCCTTGTTGGCTGACCTATCACATAACGAAATAGGTTTAGCAAGTTTTCGTAGTCGTGGGTGACTTGGTTGTGCCTCTGCCTACTTCGAAGAAGTAGGCATTTAAAGGCATTATAAAGCAAATTAAATATTCCTATCCGTTATATATGTATCTATCTGTGATACAAATAACAAATTCGACAAGTAATTAGGATTTATGTATACATATACATATGTACCTAAATTTGTTAATTTTAATCCGGTTTTTTAGTGTCTGACGGGTATGGTGCTGAGCGAGAAGCTTACCTATACTTAGAACTAGATAGATTTGCACAATAGGCCTAACATCCCAGCCACAGGACAAGGATGCACCTGAAAACTTTGGTGTCTATAGGCCACGGTTGTCTCCTACCATCAGGAGAGCCGTGTGGATGTTCACTGATTTCTCACATAAAAAAAAAACAATACTTTACCTACAGAAAATATGGACACCCGAGCCGCAAAATCTTAAGGCCAAATTTTTGACTTACATACACACATATATATCTTCACGCCAAGTCCTTTACGGGGTAAGCAGAGAGTATCGAGTGTCCATATTTTCTGTAGGTAAACTACAGAAAATATGGACACCCGAGTCGCAAAATCTCAAGGCCAAATTTTTGACTTACATACATACATTTCTTTACGCCAAGTCCCTTACGTGGTAGGCAGAGAGTATCGAGTGTCAGACCTCACGAACCTGACAAACCTGTCCTGCTTCCTTCACATTCATTACCCTTTTCATACAAACACGACGGTTTCGGAGACTCTTGACACCACTCTCGGTTAATATCCGATTGATATGATCGTGAAATATCAACCTTTGTCTCCTTGGGTACTTACATCCATCCACATCCACATACCAAATTTTTGACTTCAGTGCTATTTTATAATATGGTCTCCAGTTCTATCTATAACCTTATTGATGTAGAGCCATAACTACTTAATAACATTTTGACAGTTAGCAATAATATTTAAAATTATATTCACAATCTAAAAAAATAAATAATCTGATAATTACTAATTACATTATTTAATTTCTACTTACAACAACAGACTTTAAAAATATTTATTGGATAAAAGGAAGTCAAAGGAAGGAGAAGCTCTGTGCACAGTTAGTTTTCGCTGTAGAATTAGGAAGTGTAGAAACTGTTTAAACATAACAAATTGATTAAAATGTTTATTGTTATGTTTTTTCATGTTATAGGAAGGCAAACAAGCAGACGGATTTCCTGATGGTAAGAAATTCACGCCGCCTAGAGACACCAAAGGTGGTAATGGTGCGTTGCCAACCTGAGGTCGGGATGTTAGGCCTCAAGCAAAAGTAAGTTTACCGGCTACCTTACCCTCCGAACCGGAACACGTCATGAGGTTATGGCAGCAGGAATAGGTAAGGCAGTGGTACCAATCAGGGCGAGTCGCTGCAAACTCTTCCACCTAATCGGATGTCACGGTGTTAGTGACGGTAAGCCTATGCTCACCTTTTACGAGCTGCCTGGCAAGGAAGGCAGATGGTCTATTCTACAAAGGAGCCCGGACCAACTCGGAGAAAAAGCTTTCATTTTAAGTAGGGTGAACGTAGGGGAGAGGCGTACAAAATGGCATAGGTGGGTAATATGGCACACCCATTTATTTCTTTAACTAAACACATATTAGTTTGTGCAATGGCCT